>VWZZ01002136.1:660-13743 GCA_013399095.1 Psophia crepitans | reverse complement strand
GAGCGTGTCCAGAGAAGGGCAACGAAACTGGTGAAGGGGCTGGAGCACAGGTCTTCTGAGGAGTGGCTGAAGGAACTGGGCTTGTTTAGTCTGGAGAAGGCTCAGGGGAGACCTTATTGCCCTCTACAACTACTTGAAAGGAAGTTGTGGTGAGATGGCGGGTCGACCTCGCAGATAACTAAGGGAGAACGGCTGCAAGTTGCGCCAGGGGAGGTTCAGGTTGGAGATTAGGAGAAATTTCTTCTCGGAAAGGGTGGTCAGGCATTGGAACGGGTTGCCCAGGGAGGTGGTAGAGTCACCGTCCCTGCGGGTGTTTAAGGAAAGGTTAGATGTGGTACTTAGGGACATGGTTTAGTGGGTAATAGGTGGTGGGACTGTTGGACTGGATGATCCTTGAGGTCACTTCCAACCTTAATGATTCTATGATTCTATGACTGTGTCTGCCCAAGTGTTTCTGTATGCTGCAGTCACGGTGTTGAAACCACTGAACTATAATTTATAACCTTGTGCACATCTGAAAAAAAAAAATCTGTTGTGTGTTCTTATCTTGTTCCAGAGATTTGTTCTTATACAGTTTCTCATGAATATCAGTCTGCTGGCACTGGCTTTTTATCTAATTACATTTATAACCAGCACCAAATCTGGGCTAGCCCCACCTGGCTTCTGCAGTGCACCATGACAAATTCTGTGGTACATGGGGATTTCTGCAGTGGCATTCTTTTACAACAAAAACAAACAAATAAAAAAAGAAAGTTTGTTATTGATTTACATATGATCAGGGCAATCTTGCTTATCTACTTTGCTATAGAATTTATTTTGAAATACTTGTTGACTGTTCTCCTGATCGTTTCAGTTCTCATTATTTTTCTGACTGCAGGTTGTGCAAACCTGCACTGTAGAAGTTTGGAAGGCACATTGATACCAACGAAACTGTGTATGGGTCAGCTGAGGGTGCACCAAGCTGGGGTGGAAATGCTGATGAAGTTCTTGTTTCAAGAAGGTCTGACTGGCAGGTGCTCTGTCCTTTCTTGCCCTCTGCCAAGACCAGAGCTCATTTCTGGACACCCAGCTTTCACATCCCCTGACAACCCCACTGGTGTTCCAGGTTCCTGGGACCCTCTCACATGCCCCTAACAGGCAGTCCTGCTTCCAGGTCCCCCTCAACACCTGGAGAAGTGGAGAGATGGCTCCGCTGTTGCCCAGCACCTGGACTGCTCCTGCTAGTAGTACCTGACTGCTTGGTGACTGGACAGCCAAGGACATTTTTCAGCCTGCCCGTCTTCCTGGCTGTGTTTCTGCCATGAGGGGTCTTTTACACTTTTAATGGGAAATTTTGTAGTTCCAGTCCATTTTATATTTCTACTTGAGAATTTAATTTTTTCATTTAGTTATCTGAAAGTAGTTATTTAGCTGCAGGACAGGAATTCAGGTAAGAATGAGTGATCAAACCTTTCATCTGTGACTCTGGCTTTAAGCTCAGGTTAAACTGCTCTTGCTGTGTCTGGTTATTGCAATCAAATTATTAGTAAAAAAATTAACTGGGTTAATTTGAATCAGTGTAAATGACTGATTAATACTGTAGGCATCATAAGAACCCAGTAGCTCAAGTAAAAAATGATTTTTTTTTCCATGAAGTACACTGGGAAGTTACATGGATTGTTAATGAAATAGGGAGCATTTGGCACCTTGTGGAAGGCAGCGAGGTTGGTAATAAAGCTCCTTTCACAGGACATGAGAGCGATTTGCATCGCAGGAATCCCTAGAGCATTCTCAGGTTGTGAGTGCTTGTTGGGTCTGATAGCTTCAAATCCATTTCTGACAGAAAGGTGTGCGAATCATAAAACATCACTGCTACACTTTGCACACTTGTTGGAAGCTGTACCACAAGGCCAAGGACTGAAAAGGTAAATGAGTGTGAAGACAAAGGCTCAGATCCAGAGAGGAACCAGAGTTGCTGGCATGATGGTTTAGTGGTTAATAGGTGGTGGGGGGACGGTTGGACTGGATGATCCTTGAGGTCTCTTCCAACCTTAATGATTCTATGATTCTATGATGGATTCAGTTCTGCTGAGCTTACTAGAGGCAGTCCAGCCAAGGGCCATGAAGATGGCTAAGGGGTTGGAGCACCTTTCGTGTAAGGAGAGGCTGGGACAGCTGGGACTGTGAAGCCTGGAGAAGAGAAGGCTCAGTGGGGATCTTAGCAACACGTATAAATACCTGATGGTAAGGAATGAGGACAAGGGAGCCAGACTGTTCTCAATAGTGCCCAGTGATAGGACAAGGGGCAATGGGCACAAGTGAAACCACATGAAATTCAAACTGAACTCAAGAAGATTTTTTCTTTTTTTTTCTTTTTACTGTGAGGATGGTCAACTGGCACAGGTTGCCCAGAGAGGTTCTGAGTCTTGATTTATGGAGATACTGAAAACCCAAATGGACACAGTCCTGGGCAACTAGCTTCAAGTGACCCTGCTTAAACCCTGCGGCTCTCCTACGCATTCCCTATTGTGGCAACTGCGCACCCTCTGTGCTGGGTGTGGATGTTGCTGCAGATGTGTGTCCTGGCTTCAGCTGAGAGTTCATTTCCTTCACAGCAGCCAGTATGGGGCTGTGTTTGGGTCTGTGCTGGAAGCAGCGCTGATAGTGCAGAGATGTTTTTGCTGTTGCTGAGCGATGCTCACACAGAGCCAAGGCCTTTTCTGCTTCTCTCACCGCCCCGCCGGCGGGATGGCTGGGGGTGTGCGGGGAGTTGGGAGGGGACAGACAGGGCAGCTGACCCCAACTGACCAAAGGGGTATTCCAGACCTTATGGCATCATGCTCGGGTTATAAGGGGCTGGGGGGAAGAGGAAGGGTGGGGCAGCGGAGTTCGGAGTAGATTGGTTGGACGGTTGGATTAGATGATCCTTGAGGTCTCTTCCAACCTTAATGATTCTGTGATTCTATGAGTGATGGCGTTTGTCTTCCCAAGTAACCATTACACATGACGGAGCCCTGCTGTCCTGGGGATGGCTGATCCCCTGCCTGCTGTGGGAAGTGGGGAATGAATTCCTTGTTTTGCTTTGCTTGTGCACGTGGCTTTTGCTTCACTTATTATCTTGTGATAATACTTCACTTATTATCTTTGCTTGTCTTATATCTTGTGTTCGAACCTACAAGTTTTCCCACCTTCACTCTTCTGATTCTCTCCCCTTTCCGATGAGGGGGACTGAGTGAGCATCTGCGTGGTGCTCAGCTGCTGGCTGGGGTAAAACCACGACAATGGGGACTCCATCTTGGGAGGTACACACTTAAAAGATAGGAGTTGCAACAGTAAATGACAAGTGCCCGAGAGTTCTTCTGGATCTTGGCTTTGGTGGTTTAATCTCCAGTGTGTTTCCCCAGATCAGAGCACCTCTGTACTTCGACAGAGGTGCCTGTGGGAGGAGGTGGCATCACAGTCACCATTTCTGTATTTGCTTTTTGAATAGGCTGTAGTCTTAGTGTTGTCACATCCCTAGAAATTGACTCAAAGAAGACATTTGAAGGAGAACCTCTTTCTTCTTGCACACACAAACACACGCGCAAAGTTTTTGACGATGCTTTCAGATAAACAGCCACAGAAAAGCCTGTTTCATTTTATCTTCACAGATAGCTCCAGGAAAAAAATCACTGCTTCTGCCTGCAGCCTAAACAACTCACTTTGCTGCCAAGTGTCATCTCAAAAAGAGGAACAATGTAAACTAATTTCATACCCATTCAGTTCAATAATAGGTATTGTTCTAACTATACCTCTAGTGATAAGAGACAGAACAGCTTATTTGCCATTGCTAAGCAACTGTTAAAACAGTGCGCAGAATTCAGCCAGCTCTAATGGGCTGATAGGAATCAGTGTCTGTAGTTCTTGTTTGCATTCTGAAGTCAAGAATGATTGTCCTTCTCTATTAACATTCATTTAAGATAGTTTATGGCTGTACCAGATTCAAGTGGGATTCTGTCTTAATGGTGTTCTGAATGGTCTGCTCTCCCTTAGAAAGAATTATTTAACCATAATGTGTTAAACTGCTTTAATCTGCTTGTTTCGTTTTGATATAGTGATGAAGTGGCATACAAAGCAACACAGGAAAAAGAAGGCTATATGAACCATTCTGCAGAAATGTAAGCTGGTGGTGTGAATGGTACCAAGTTGTATACAGAGAGTTTGAGGTATTTAGGTAGGGTTCCATAAATCACAAGATGGCATTTGTGTCTGAGATGCAGAGACATCTGCAAAACCTCTATACATTGGAATCTAGGCGAGACAGATGTAAAAGCCTAAGTGCATTAAACCATGGGATTTTTTTCCAACCTTAATTTATTAGTTCAGAATTTAGTCATTTGTGAGCATGATTTAGGAGAAGGGACTTTCTGGCTCTGATCATGCCTTACTGAGATAAGGAATGGGCAAATGAGTAAATGCAAGGAAGAAACGTTGCACAAGAGGATCCTGCATTCATAAGCATTTCTTTGTAGCTGCAGAACAATTTCTGTGACCTAAAAGGAGAATGCATTATCATGAGAGGATGGTATCTCTTCAGACGCTCTGTCCCTTCTCTGTGAGTAAGTAAAGACACACGACTAAGTAACGACGTGTAAGCAGAAGGTCTGCAGGCTTACTGCTGCTGGAGCTGGGATTCTGTGCTTGCGCCCCACACTGCTCCATTGCTGTTACGGTTGGGTAAACACATGATTAACGCTTATGGATGTGAGCAATCCCATCACATTCAGCAGAACCACTACTGTGCCCTGTTAAGTAAGCACTTAAATGCTCTGTTGGCACACGGTGAGAAAATCAACACTTTGTCAGATGGAGGCCATGCAGGTGAAACACCACTGCCTTGCTTAGCCCACTGTGCCTCACACCACGACTTGCAAGAGCCAGGTCCTAATGTAACAACAGAAGAATAAGTGCTCTGAAATAAGGACTTCAGCCAGTGCCTGAGTCAGAAGGCTGGCTTGTCACACAATGGTATGAAAATGTGGGGGTAAAAAGTTGAGGCTGTCCCTCCGCAAAGCTTATGGCAGTGTCTGAGTCACCACAGGACAGGAGAAAGCTGCAGGCAATGGCGTGCAAAGTAGGCTAGGTTTGACTTCTCCTCTTATGTAACTCCTGCGTTTGCATCTTCTCTGCTCCATATATAAACCCAGAAAACATCAAAAAGCTGTTACTGAAAGCAGAGTTCTTATTTATTCATTTGTATGAGCCAAACACAACTTTAAAAATTAGGTATTTTCCACACAAGCTTTAGTACAGGACCAGGCACCTTCCTTGCTGCTACTGTTAAGACCATTTATTTCTGGACTCATTAAAAGGATGTTTGCACCCCCTAGTGTATAAGAATTTGCAAGAAATCAGGTTCTTACAACAACCTTAGCTGAATGAGGATGTTTAATATTAAACCATAATAAAATCTCCCTGTTGCAATCTTAACAACTTCAAGAGAAAGGATTATAAACTTGAAGATCATCCTAAGTGTAATTCCTCATGTGCCTGTACTCAACTGTAGGACCGGAAAACAGGTTTTACTGAGTTGGAGTTTTATCCCACTGGAAGATGTCAGGGAATTACCTAAAAAAAAAAAAGAGGCTGTACTGAAAACAGGCAACGCAAGTTGACCTTCCTGAAACTCAGGGCTGTCAAAACCAGCTTCAGCCCGTTAGTGTGATAAAGTCTGTAGCTGTGTTTCAGTGAACGATGTGGATCTTTGGATCTGGACTTTACTCCAGTTAATAGAAACCGTAAAAATGAGAGGCATGTGCTTAACTGGCCTCTGAGAACTACTGCCCAGGTTGTCACAGGTAAGTAGCCTTCTAATTTCTGACAGTGTCCTGCACCCCACTGTTTGGAGTTATGTCTTAAAACATCTTTGAAAAGGTCCTTACAGCTGTCGATCACCTTTCATTCTTCATAAGTGACTCCACATATGCCAAGTTCTGCTCATCATTTTAAACAATGTAGAACCAGTCACTGGGATGGACCAACTGAACCTGCCTTGTTTGGACCCAAAGTGACAGTTCAGCTCGCTGTGTCTAGCGTACATCTGGAACCTGAGCAAAACCCAGGTGCTCCTGGAACCAAACCAAACCCCAGTGCTGGCTCCTGTCTGTGAGCGTGGGAAGGGAATGGCTTATGGGTGCACTTCTTGGTGGGTTCTGCATTGAGTTTTGAAGGTTGGAATGTGTGACCCAAACCTTCGCAGCACAGTCTGCTACCTGCTGTTTGGCTGAATGTCACCAATATGGTCATGGGCAGGCTCTGACCTGACCAAATTACATATATGTGTTTTCAAGAATTCCCCTGCTCATGCTTCCACTGAAAACAGGATTTAACCATTTCCCCTGAGGTGTCTGAAACCAAATCACTGCAGCCTTGGCAAGTGCCTGACAACCAGAAAAATTATGTTGCCAAGGGGAAAAAGGGGTCTGGTTTCATTATCCAAGTAGAATTAAATGAAAAAAGCAAGGAAACTGCATAAATGATGAAAATTAAATTAGATTTTTCTTTACTTTCATTATCTAAGTAGTTTCTTACAATAAACGTATTCCAAAATATGACTTTCAGCCAATAGTATTTACTATATTAAAACCAGACTGATTTTATTTACTGTATGATGCTTAATAGCTCCTCCAAGCCACTTTATTCTGTAATTTTAAATGAATTATTTGGGCTTTTTTCAAAGCAAGGAACTTGGCTTTTTGACAGACTAGTCCTTAATAACTCACACTGAAGATACTGCCAGGAGCTGTGATGACAGCTTTAGTCAGGTATTCTTTTTCTCCAGAAAAATGTAGTCGTGATATTAATGCAGAGTTCTATTTGCCATTTATGTAAATAAATAACGTAACATATGAAATGCACCAGCATATCACTGCTAAGTGTCCCCAGAGAGTTACATTTCAGGGCTCAGTAGTACCACTGTGATATAAACCAGGTGAACACTATAATGACAACATGTTTTTTAAAAGTATGTTAACAATGAGAAAGTTGCACTGGCATGTGCAGTTGCCAATTTTTAAAAGCAACTTTCCAGCCATATTTTGAAAATTATCTACTTTAGAAGCTGGACTAGTTATTTACAAACTCCTTTTTAAAAAAAAAAAAAAAAAGGCACCAGATCCTTCCATATCAATTAATTTCTGGTCTAGACCCTTTCTTTTTCACTATCAAAACTAGCTACCCGAACCTGTGATCTCTGTTAGACAAAATTCCAGCTGGAAAATTATTGAAGTTTACTGACTCTTCATTGTAATTATGAAAGTTCTGGGACTATGTGTCTCATTTCTAAGAACAAAGAGGAAAATACTGCCTGCTTCCTTCTGCACATTTCACGTTGGCATTATCTCCTGACCACTGAGGTTGGGCTGTGGTGGGACTGCCTAGTGTTGGCCTCTCTGTCTCCCAGTGGCTTGTGAATACAGGACTGGGGCTCCTGGTCATAGCGTGCAGAAATATTGACTATTTAGTTGAGATTCAGATGCAGCTCGACTTGGTGATGATGAAGTCATCTGTTTTAAGTGAGTTGGTGGAGTTTTAGTTTACAGTAGGTATTGCTATTGACAGTAAGCAAGCAGGAGCAGGAGACTGCCTAAAGTTTCAACAAATGGCCCAAGTGAACACTTGAGTTATTTTCCCAAGCAATATTGAGATGTTTCAGCATTTGAAAATACGGTGCTGTTGGGACAGAGCCTGTTACTGGGACATAGAGCTCCTAGGTTTCAACTAGAATAGCCTCAGGACTCTAAATTAGCCACCTAAAAGCAGTGCAGATAGGAAACAAGAAGAATTTTTATTACACTATAAAAAGAAGTCTTGTGTAAGCAAGCAAAATCTGCTCATCACACCTGTCATTTTTCACAGGAGGATGTCAACATAGAATGTAGGTAGAGTGATGTACTGCTTTCAGGGTGATGCAGCTGAATCAAATGAAGGAGTGCGAGATGTGATAATCCTCTCTGCCTTCCCTCCCCCCCACTCCCCCCCAGTAGTGAAAATAACTCAGGTATTTGGGGATATGATATGGCTTGTGATGAAATATACTGGCTACATTGAAATTCCGTATAAACTGAAATGGGCCTTTGCTCTCAGGGCTCTCACAGAGATTGTCACGCTTTCCTGGTCTTCCAGGAGTGCCCAGTGATGTTTCCATAGGAATGGCAGAGTGAGTTGCTTCTGCTCCTTATAATATTGCACTGTGAAAAATAAAAATTATAGATGAGGCAGGTCCCTGCATTGATTCTACAGCCAGGATTGTCTGAAACCATATTCAAGGTTTTAATTGCCTCTTTCCTTTTTAAGGAGAAACAGTCCTCCTCTGTTGTTGGTGAGGTGCTGTATTTCATTTAATAACCCATTCTCATCCCTTTTGAGCGTCTAATATGGTATAGGAACATCAGGGTGCTTGTTCACAGGAAGATTTTTTTCCTGCTTCAAGAAGGCTGAAGGATTTGAGCCTTCACAAAGATGCTAATACTCGGTCAGCTTTCCCAGCAGCCTCATGCAGCCATTATTCCAAGAGGCATCACCTTAAAGTCTTGGAGAGAAAGCATTACAGTTAATGCAGTTTGGCAAGTCAGTGTAATATTCACTGCATTACCCTGACATGGTTTAATGGCACGAGCAGCATGCACTCTGTGTCAGAGAAAATTACCTGTTGACCCATGCTGTAGCTTGATGCCTGTTCTTAACTGGCTAGCTACGAAATGGTGTGGAAAATCTTATATGAATTCCACTCCCCGCTCCCCCTCCCCCGGCTCTGTCCCACAGGGAACTCATTTCCTATCAGCTTGCCTATTAAAAAAAAAAAAAAGAAACTTGCTTTGGTGTTTTCATTTGCAACAGTATTATTTCATACACACAACGGAGCTGCCCAGCGAGCCTTCCTCCTGGCCTGCCCTCCTAATGAAAAGATAAACCAATAATGGAAGTGAATACAGAAGGAATTAAAGAGAGGGAAATGCAAAGGGACTTTTTATTGTGATGGGAAACAGAGAGACTGTGGCAGTCTCTTTGCAGCAAGCAGTCTTGGTCCACTCTCGAGAAATTCCTTCTCTGCTTAGGGAAGACTGGCACAGTGAACACACGGGTGATCTTTGTAGCTGTGTAAATGCGAGAGAACTAAATTTTACCCCTCTGCATGAGTAAATACATTAATTGTGAGTGACAGCTGGAAAATGAATTTCATGTTTTTGAAAGACACTGGATGATGTCAAAACCCTCTGTTGATTCACAGCAGGGGCATGTCCTCTTCCAAGGACCTCACCCCTGACCAGGGACCAAATCGGTATGCAATGTTGTAAATGTGCAGGACAAATCAATTTAATTCCTTGGCTTGCCTGATCAGAATGCCAGGAAGATTCCCAGTCACTCTCAGCCCCACTGATGGCTCCTGAAATGCACACAGCCTCGGAGATGGGACCACCCAACTGACCACTTAAATGCTCATTCTTCCCCTACTTTGGTGGGAATTCAGGCAACTGATTGGGGCGGATCTTTGGAGCTTCATCTGCTTACCCAGCAAACTCTCACCTATTTGGACTTTGCCTCCTTCTCCCTGCCATGAGACTTCTTGTTCAGATACTTGCATCATGGCTCCAGCAGGAACCTGGTGCTTTGGCACCTCACTTGCCCAGCACAGGAGGCTTTGCTCTGGGAGAGAGGCAGCTGGGTGCAATGAAATGGAAGAATACACTATCAGGCAGCCTCGTGTCATGGGTCCTAGCCCGTGCCATGACCTGGCGAGCTCAGGAGCAGGACCAGTCCATGGTCCGAGGCATGAGCATGTCTACCACGTGGCTAGATGTGACTAGACTTAGGCTTAAAGCTTCTAAGAGCTTGAAAGCTGCAAGGTGGAGCCTCTGACAGAATAAAGGCTAGCATCCCACTCATGCACAGGGATGCTATTTTTGCAGTATGTTGTACTCATTAGGCGTGAGTGTCAGTGCCTGGAAAAGGTGGAAAACAGTAAAGAGGCAGGTCCTCAGTACCTCCCTTTGATGTCTCAGGTAACATGAAAGGCAGCCTATGCCACTGTTCTTCTACGGTGACATTAAAAAAATTTAAAAAAAGAGAGAGAGATCATCAGCCTTAGAGGAGATCCCTGCAATTTGACTTTCTGGTTTCTCCCATTAGCCCAACTGCAAGATGTGCAGAACCAGATTACTTATCAGCCCAGAATATTAACTTTTATAGCATTAATATTTTGGGGCCCTTGAAATGAAGAGCACTAACAGAAATTTTTTTTCAGTCCTTTCATATGAAATGCCACCATTCTGAACCGACGAAAACAAATGCAGTGAACTTTCAGTGATATTGCACCATATAAAAAGGTTATTAAAAATGTATTTGAAGGACTAGCTTTGTCAATACTAACGCACTGAAGAAGCAGAGGGTTGCCCAGCTCAGGCACTGATGTTCAGATTTAGTGAGGGACTGATTATGGCAATAATAGATTTTGGTAGCTTACACTAGACAAGCACTTTTAGACTTCATATGGAAAGAATCACCCTCTGTTATAAAAAGATGGGATACTCAGTAATATTGAGGTGAAATAAGAATATGTGTTTAAAGGAATATTGCCAAGTAGATATTGGTTTGGCTCTGAAGATGTGTTTGAAAGATACAGGGAGACATAAAATAGAGCAGTGTAGAGGAATAGAAGGGTACCTTCAGGAATGCAAATGATTTATTGGTTTCTTCGTTGATCCTTATTTCCATAGCAATCAGAGGGGTTTTTAGAGATGATCTGTACATTCCCTAAAGTGATGTGGACATAGCAACAAAGTGCCATGCATGAAAATTTTAAAGCACAATTAGCTCCACTTTGAGAAACAGGTCCATTCTCTGATCTTGCATTCAGAAACCTCTGACCTTGCCACTCATTTTTGGACTAAATAACTGCTCGATCAAGAATCAATATTCCCACCCTGGGGATCTGGCACATGTCTTCCAGGACCAAATGGGAATCATTCCATCTTGTTCTATTGCTGTAAATGAGCCTAGAATAAAGAGACAGCCAGGAGAGAAAAAGCCAAGCTTTCAAATCCTTACTTTCAGTTATTTAAGATTATGACAAGAGAGGTAAGAATTAATTTTTAATTATCATTGTTGTTTTTTTTCTGATAATGCTCCCTTTGAAGAATACAGAAAACACTTTACTCTTCCCATAGATAAGTGCTGCCACTTTCAGTTTTGTTCTCCTCGAGTATCACAGCTGATGTATTTCTTTTGGAGTGTGAGGAAAGGTGAACACCTTTCTCTCCAGCAGTCAGGCCCTGTTGAAGTGAGAAGGTAAGTGCCGACTGCCCGAGCTGTGCTGCCAGCTCTCACACAGGTTTTGTACAAGCCTGGCTTTGTGAGTCTCAGCTCCTAAAGAAAGGATCAGCTGCGTTCTGTATCGCTTTTTTCAGTGCAGAACTGTCTGCTTTTCCCAGGTTAATTTAATGAGTGGATGTCCCTATTAGTTCTGGAGGACTGCCTTTTTTAAGGGTGTAAGGGTTTTAAATGCTAAACCCAGTACAATTATTCTTGTTCATAGAGGGTCCCATTGTCCTACAGCTGGAATCTGGGACAGCTCTTGCCCTAGGGGTGACAGATCCATCCCCATCAGGACTTTAAAACCTTCCTCTTTCGGTTGTCATGCCTTAGCAGTGATGTGGGGTAGCAGAAGAACACAACAGAGGCTTAAGAGAACAGTATGGTAACGTGTAACAAGTTTCTACAAAGGGTCTTTTGTTGGGCATTTTGGGGTTTTTTTGGGGGGGAGGATGATGTGTGTTGTTTTTAATAATGCTTAAAATATGGTCTGGAGTTCTTATGCATTGATGCACTTGCATGATAGCCTCCAGTGGGGATTTCACTGACTTTCCAAAGTTCACAGACGGGCATGTGGTAACTCGGGCTGGGCCTGAAAAGGGGCACGCAGGAGAAAATTGCAAGGTCTTTTACAAGGTAATAGGATTTTTTCTGTTTTCCAGGGTGTAACAACTAATCATGTCGATATTATCTTGATAATGAATAATCTGCATGCCTTTTGTTTTCTACAGTGCTGTTTTCTTAAACGTCCATTGCATTACACACGTGCACATAGACACACACTTGCACACAAATTTTCTGCTGAGATCCCTGCCAGCTAGAAAGGCATTAATGCTGTCACAGGCAGTCATCATAGTTTCGAAGATCGAAAAGCCTGCAACCTAGCTTATTATCAAGTATAATATCTCAGAGGAGACATGTCCCTAGCAAGAAACAACATAGCAAATAATGTCTGATTAATAGATAGATCTGTAATTTTAGCACGACTATCATTGTCACGATGACTGGAAATACAACTTACACTTTCTTCTTATTTCCAGAGTTAATACAGAACTAAGAGGAAACTCCTAGTGGACTTAAACACTTATCTTTACCGAATATTTTCACAATAATTTGAATTCATACCCATGTAATGAATATCGCTCAGCGGAGAAAATGGACCTGCCCCCTGTTGCTTTGTTGGCTGCATCTATGATCTAGCTGCCCTATGGAGCTTTTTTCCGAGTGAGCAATAATTGTTCAGAGTTTAATTTCCAGTTTTACTGCTGTCATTTATTATAAACTGTTGGGGGGGGGAATGTTAACGTGAGAAAACCCTTTGATAGGAAGGGCAGAAATCACGTATTTATACATCTAGCACCCAGAGTACCGCAGATCCTGATCCTGCTGTGGGCTTTGGGGTTTATTTCCGTTGTATAATGCTCTTCATCAGCCTTCTCTAAGCCCAGCCAGCTTAATGAGCTGTCCCACCGCATCCCCTTCCCACCTGCTCATCCAAATCTGAACTCCATAGAAACAGGTATTACTACAGAATCAAGGCAGGGCCCTCAATATTGGTTTTTGAAAGGCGTATGCCTGGAATTTAAGTAATTTTATCTGCATGCAGTTTAAAAAAAAGTTCAGTCCGGGGGTAAGCGACCGAAGCTCTTTGCACGGCGTCTGTGACGTGCGCTACCGGCACCGGCTGCGCACGCTTTAACGGGCCCTGCGCGTCGCGGCCTTCCACCTGCCGGCTCTCAGCTGCAGGGCCCCGCT
>VWZZ01002135.1:118987-132657 GCA_013399095.1 Psophia crepitans | reverse complement strand
AGGGTCTCCCTGCCCATGGCGGGTAGGTTAGAGCTAGATTATCCTTGTGGTCCCTTCCAACCCAAAACATTCTGTTATTCTATGATTCTATGATTCTATAATTTTGAGTTTAACTGTAAGAGATTTTTCCATCCCTCTAAGACTGAGGAGGTAGAAATCTTAAAAGGAATGCATGTCCTTTTCTTACTTGGATTTAACAAAACTAAGCATATGAACAATACTTTCAAAAACATTTTGTAAAAATATTTTAAAATTATTGAGGTTTTTGTTTTCAAGATGCAATTGCCTATGAAAGGCGTTTGCAACATTTTCCAAGAAGCTCAAGTCTTCTGTGACAGCAAAGAGGCTGTCCATTAGCATTCTGAATGGACTTGGACACCCTGATGGTCATTTCAAGCAATAATAAGAGACATTGGAGGTGATGGAGATTCAAAAGCTGACAAAACAGAACACAATCAAGAAAATCAATGAAATCAAGACTGCAATAATGATCAGGGGTGTTAAAGCACCTGATAGGTCACAGGCTATGAAATTGAACTATGCTCTTTGATGCAGGCAGGAAGAAGTTGTTAGAAATGTCACCAATGTCACAGAAATGTCAGAAATGTCACACTTAGTTATGTGAAGAAAGTTCACAATGGAGGTGGAAAAGAGAAAATTCACATGATAGTAACAGGCATTATATTCAAGTTGTCTGGAGGTGAGAGAAGAAAAAAATGCTGAGTGGTCTGAGTACAAACCAAGGGTCAGTGTTCTGAGGTAGATGAAAATTAAATGGGGACATAGCCATAGAGATACCGAAGACAAGATTTCTCTTAAAATATGTCAAATAAAAGATTGTTCGTAGAGAACGGCACACAGGAGAATGGCCCCTTAGATTGTAGGGGCAGATGTCTTGTGTTGCAGTATACTTTCTATAGGTTCAAGCATGTTGGTGCACAGAAAATAAGAAAATACATATAAAGTGTGTGATTTATGTAAAACATTAGTACCTGTGGAACTCTATCACTGCAAATCACAGCATTTTACATTAACATATGCAGCAGTGACACTGGTCACGTCTATCCTTACATTTTGTTTAACTCAAAACAAAAAGGTTAGAAATAATTGTCTGTCCACTCCAACTCTAAATACTGGAAACATTTCCTCTAGTCATTGTTCACAGTTGCCGTTTGGTCTGGTCATGAGAATTACAGTGTACTGTAGGGAAAGAAGGCAATGTTGGGAGCAGAAGAGGAGGTAAATGAAGTGCACTCCATCACTGGGAAACAAGTCAGTGATTAGAATCTCCTGGAGTCCGCTGTTGTACAATTAGCAAATGCTTACTCAGTTTCATTTAAGCTAAATAGTATTAGCAGAGAGAAGATGGATCCAGAGTTTGGTATGTTTCTCCTTCCCTGTCACAGGAGATTTTATGCCCCTTTCAGATGAAGCTATAATCCATTAGGAAAAAAATGTGTTTAGCAAGACATAGTTCGAAAATTGTTTTAATGAAAGTCTGTTTTCAAGCAGCACAAAATGCAGCATTTCTTTCATTCACAGCAAAAAGAGCAAATAAATGGGATATGGATTAGTGCCTCAGTATCACTATTTTGAATTACCTGCTCTTAAGCAGGAAAAGTCATTTTAGAGCTTGTCTTGCTCTGAAAGCAAACTTACTTTGAAAACATACAGACTAGCTGACACTGATTTAGAAAATCACACCATAAATGTAAGAAGCATTTTTAATTTGATTATAACAGCCTGTGTTCTAAATTAGATTTATCTTCAACTATTTATCTATTAATACATTATTTGTGTTGCTGCAACCTGGAATCTATAGGAACCTAGAACAAAGATTGGTGCTACCCCAAGAATGATATAATTCATGTAAAAGACAATAGAAAACAGATAGCTGTAAATAGAGAGAAACAGAGAAGTTGTGGGACTATACAGTGAGCATGATGGAAAGAAACAAACAAACCAGCATTTGCAGCATAGGAAAGGTGATTTCTGTGGAGGGATATTATGCAGAGGAACAAAATGCTTTGTACACATACAAAGACAGCGTAGGAATTAGTCCCAAAATGCTGTTTGTGTTATATCTGAACCAACAATCAGAGGGTCAGTGACAGTAGATATCATCAGCCAGAGACAGGAGTCAAAAATTTAATAAGAAAAACAACCATCAAGGAAACTGAAAGAGAGGGGATAGGGTATGGTTCAAGACACAGACTAAACCAATAACTTTTGTGGGAGCAGAATTTAACATCAACATGGCTGAGGCAAGGTCATATCTCCCAGTCAACAAAAACATCCCCTTGTAATTAATGCACAAGAACCCATAAGACTGTTTCAGTCACATGCTTGAAGTCCATGGATGAAATAATCTGAAAGATGTTGCATTATCCCAGTTGGAAGAGCTTAGAGAGACATTCAAATTGAAACTAATGCCCAAGTTATGCATCTGAGTGATAGGCAGTGTGATGATGTAGTCCTGAGATGTCAAAAGAAGATGGAGAAGAGTAGTTCTGGAAAAAATTAAAAGCTCTCTTTTGACCACATAGGATGTGCAGTTAGACGTGTGTCTAACACGTCTTTAGACACTAAGGAGTGTCTAAAAGATAGAGGGATCTCCTAGCTTTGACTTTCTGCTTAGGTCCACAATAGGTTGACCATCCTGCACAGAGATCATTGTTGCTGCCAGATGCCCAGAAACAAAATACACAAGAGAGAAAATTGGGAGCAGAGGATTTGTGAAGTAAGCAGCAGCAGAAGATGGCAGAACCATACAAGTGAGGTTATATATTCTTTAGATCTTTATCTTGAAATTCAATTCATATAACGCTGAAGCATGTTAAAAATTTCTTATTTGGATAGAGGCCAGAGCGTTTGGTGTCTTTCAGGATGAAGTCATTAGTTAAAATACTAAGTTTCTAAAGAAGTATCAAATAAAAGAGTAATAAAGTGACAAAGAAATATCTCCTTGGAAACAAATTCAAATTAAATTGTTATAGCCCATACAAATATAGAATAGAATAGAATATAGCACACAGTGAAGTTCTTAGCCACTGCAGGCTGCAAAGCACACTTTCTTGCTATCTGAATCTTGAACTATGATCAGGAGCTGACAGAGCAGAAGTTGACATTTTAAGCCACTAACAAAATACAGTTTTCCTCTCTTCATGTCTTTTCTTTCCTGGATGTTGTTTTTGTTTATATTCTAAAATAAAATCGTTGCCTTCCTTAAGTTGGCATTTTGTTTGAAGTTTGCCTTTCGAAATAAATCTTGGCTGACTGAGAATTATGCTGCAGATTGCTGTGCATTTTTGTTAACCCCCAGACTTATTATTTTCATAGTACTTTGGATGTTTCTGAATTTTTTAAGTGTCAAACCACATAAATTTCAAACGTCCCTTTAAGGTATTTAGACACTTTTCTCATTATTGATGATGAGTTAAAATAATTTTTGGAGGGCATACTATATGGGTTTATCTATCTCATTTACCCTGGATATGAGTTCGTTGCATTCCCAATTTTATAGGCAATAATGCAGCTGTGCTAGGCATTTGCCAATTGTTGCTATGCCTTTTTTTTCTTTTTTTTACACTCCTGTGCTAAAGGCTATGAGGATTTAGCACTACAACTTCTTGGTGAAATGATACCTTTTGTCAAAATACATAGAGCACTATATCTAGGGAAGATCAGAATTTCTAGAGTATTATAGGAAGCTTACATTATCAAGTCAGTTCTGTTGCTACTCTTGACTACTGTCTTGCATTTTTATCCAACACAAAATGACAATTAACCGAGCTATTCTTTCCCCCCCCCCCAAAAAAAATTCCTTGGAAAAAAGAACGCTGTTATGTAGATGAAAATTATGGTCAAAATGAGGAGGGAACGCAGACTACTTTTGCTGACAGCAGGAACCTGAAAGAGGATTACCCACGGCTCAGATGAGTGCCTTAATCTCCAAGCTATAAAGGCAGCTCTTCTCACTTTCCCTGGCTGGAGCACTCTCAATTTGCATAAACAGTTCAGTAACTAACAGGACAGCAGGAAAAAATTAGGCAGTGCAGAAACACTC
Organism: Psophia crepitans; assembly: GCA_013399095.1. Classification (NCBI taxonomy): domain Eukaryota; kingdom Metazoa; phylum Chordata; class Aves; order Gruiformes; family Psophiidae; genus Psophia; species Psophia crepitans. Next base: position 128,591 of record VWZZ01002135.1, on the reverse strand, counting down.
ACCAGGGTCTAAGTGCGGGAGTTCGTTTCCTTCCTTTTCATGACTATATTTTAAGGCTTCCATTTCATTGTAGAAAGAATGAAAACAGGTTAAGATGCTCATTATGTTTCACAAAACCTTTTAATTCTTGACTGTTTGTGACCACCATCATTCTTCAAGTTTTTTAACTCTACCTAAAGGGATAAATAAAGAAACATGGACCACATTCGGGAACATATTTAAATACTTAAAACCAAGTTTGAACTTGTGTCATGCTGAAGCCAAAGGAACATAGACCTGTACATAAATGCTTTGCTAAATAATCACACAAGGGGCATTAAATTGAATGTTTCTGAGAACAAAAGGGAAGAAACAGTTTCCTGGTCCTCCCATCTACCCTTAGTGAAATCAAGGAAATCAGAGTTACCAAATAACGTAGGCTGAGATTTCTGTGGCTTACATAGGTCGCAGCAGTAGGGTATAAAATCTTAAATGGTCTTTTCCAAACTGATACAGAGAAGCATTAGTTCCATATTTGACAGTCACAGTATGGCAATAGTAACTTTTAAATAATGCATGTAAAATCCAAATCCCAAGCATTGAGTGTATTTTTACTTTACAGTCAGTGAAAGAGAAAGCATCTCCAAACAACCCTTTGAACCTAAGATATGAAGTACCCTGTGAAGGTGCATCTCCCTCTGCAGTGACTGCAGAGGGGGCTGAGGCTCCTAGGTTAGACTGAAGGCTCCTCTACAAGGTCCCAACCTTCAGGCAGGATAAGCCATAAAACTAAAAAAAAAAAAAAAAACAACAAAAAAAAAAAAACAAACAAANAAAAAAAAAACCAACCAAAAATCCTTCTACCATTAAAACAAATTAAAATTAGAAGCATATTTTCCCCAAAGATTATTCATAAAAATAACTGGGAGACCACAGTGTTTTAGTTAAGACTTGATGCTGTTCCTGAAGACCTAAATGGAAAGATCTGCCACTGACTCCAGTAGATTCAGGATCATGCTTCTAGTGAGCCCTACCTAGATCAGCAAAGCATGCAAAGGCAGTTAATGCTAACTTATATCACTAAAAATTGCAGACCTTCAGATAAAAAGAAAAAGAATACTGTTTCCAAAAAGACTACGTGCTTTGACTTGCTTTGGGAAACTCAGTCTTGTATAACTTTCCCTACAACGCTGTACGGAGTTTATAGTTAAGTCAACAGACTTCACATCCAGTGAAATTGCTTGTGTTAAAACCCTATAATCCAGACTGAACTAATTGATTATCTTTACCAAGGCAAAAGCAAGCAGCTGCAAAGCTGTAAAGCCAAAAAAAAGATGGGTCAGCATGAGTCACTGGTATTTGCATAATCAATTTTTCCAGTACTAGCAAGTTTTTCTGAATTTTTAGACAATAACAGTAGGCTACCAAGCAGTCTTTCATATCTACATGACTCAGAGTTTCACCAAGGTGCTGTTTTTTCTTCATTTTTTTTGACTCCTATCTGAAATGAAGCCAAGGAAACAAAAAATAAAGAAAACTCACCATCTAAAATATCAGAGTTGTAAACAGAAATCACTGATAAAGGCTGATTAAGGAAATTCTGGTCATTTTCATTTCTCAGTAAGATTAGAGATGCTTTCCCACTGATATATAAATAAGCAGATTTATTTTTTTTTACTACCGATAAAGACTGCAATACAGCTGTGCTTCTGCGATTGTAATTGGTTACATTACTTTATACTTACCATCCAGTGGTTCACTAACCAAAAGAACAGTAATAAAAAACTCCACCTGTTTCATAAGCAGTAAATCATCGTTTGGTTTACTTGTATTAACCAGCTTAATTTTCACTCACTTAGAAACTTTCCCTTTCATAGACACCCAAAGGAATTTCAACAAATAAAGTGTCAAGAATTATTGTGAGTAGGAGATGGAAAAGAACTTGGCTTATTTTTGTGACCAGATGCCATCACTAAACCCAAACAGAACTCTCTTTTCCAAAGCTGCAATTTTAAAACTGAATATTTGGATTCCATAGCAAAAATTAATTTCTGGACATGTCCTTAAAGAGAAGAACTGCCTTATTATTTTGATTTGGTGGTTCGTTGTTGTTTGGAGGGGTTTTTGTGTTTTTTTTGTTGTTGCTGTTGTTGTTGTTGTTTTATTTGTATGGATTTATTTTTCTAACAGGAGGGCCTCTGCAAGGAGTGTGAGAGATCAAGGCCATCACCCTGTTCCTTGGACTATGTCCTGCACAGCATATATATTTCAGACATAAAGCTTCTGCACCCAGTACAACTATTCATCAAGCCTCCCATCTCAGTGAACAGAAAGAGTCATGTCTGAGAGGTACTTATCAAGACTACTCTATACAACCATTGTAGGGTATTGGGAATTTTCTTCTATTTAGTGTGGAATGAGCATGGACATCTCAGACAAAACGTTTTACTTTTTGATAGCTGAAGTTAGGTGTGATGAATCCCATCATAAACTTCTAAATTCCTATGTTTATGTGAGAAAGCAAAGCATCATGAGGAAAAATATGCTGAAGATGGTGAGTTAGATGCTGCGATATACAAATACACAGGTTATAACCATCCCAAAGCATTGGAAGCTGGTAAGGATTCCAGCCCAAGTGTAGAGCTGGCTTCTAGTTTAGGAACCTGCAGTAGCTTCCACTTGCGGCCATTTCTTGAATTCACACTTCGTGACAGTTGGCATGAATCCTTTGGATTTCAAAGGTAGCAGTAAGTAGGGCAGCAGCTAGACTGGAACACCTGACTTGAAGCTGTGTTTACTGTTAAATTTGGAGGCCATAATAATAATGTTGTATGCCAGACTGCTAAAGCAAGTACATGTTCAAAACTTTATGAATGTAACAGTGCAGTCAAGTGACTCTAAACTGAAAAAACCCCAAAACCTCAGAATGTTTCTGCCCCCATTTTCTGTAGAAAGGTTTGTTTGTTTTTGAGCGTTCACAGTTCATTAAACTACATCTGTATATTTCTTGGGGTTCAAAGGAAATGCATGAGCAAGCTTTAGGGAAAAAAAACAACTTGGTATCAACTGCCACCATCAGAAAACAAAACTTGTATTAGCCTTTAGGACATAATTATCACATCAATCATTGTTTTAAATGCAGAAGATTCTATCAAGGACTGGAAACAAGTTCTGGCATTTCCCAATCATGAAACACTTTTCAGAGACAGTAAATCACTTCTCAGCCTTTAAATGTTAACTCTCATCAGTACTGCGAGTGAAGCAGCAGGACTGACACACATAAGCCTTCACGCATGTCCTTTTGGGAGGGAGAATAATTGTAGTAGGAAGGAGCAGGTCAGGAAAAAGGGAAAATATTCAGAACAGATCAATTTTTTGTAACCTTTCTTTCCCCCTGAAACAGAGGGGAAAGTACAAACAGGTACCTGCTGCCATGTGGGTGTTTTGATAAGAAAAGGCTGTTATCTCAAAGATAGCATGTATGAAGTATAAAGCAGTTTCCAAGGAAACTATTTCTCAAATAGCTCTCTTGCCAGAGATTCATTGTTTTTATTGGCATCAATCTCTCTAACACACACCCTTCTCCTTTAACAGGATGATAAAATCCGAATGTTTCCAGATTCTGAGTTTTGGGTTTGGCTATCACACCATTTTTAGTGATTGACTGCTCGAAACAACTTGTAGAAAATTGAACACCTACTCCAAATCCTTTCTTAGTGAAGATAACTCAGCTGTCCTGATGCAAGCAATTCAAACATAAACATAAGTAGCATTTTAAGTACCTAAGGAAAATCTAACTCTAAACTGGTAATCAAGCCATTTGGAAATGAAAATAAAAAATAGGAAAATATACTTAATCAGCAATAATTGATATATGTTTCTGGTTAAGTAATGGCCAATTAGAGCGCTAATGATCTGAGGCACAACAATGGCTTTTTTACTTTTTCAAATCAGGTATATTCTGACTTGCAAAGACCAGCAGTTTTAAAGCCACTTGGAATGATTACATGACTAAATATACTTCATGACCATCCATGGAGAAAAAGCTCAAGAACTGAGCTCTGGAAGGGAGAGGCACCTGTCTTCAGCTAAGTAATTACTTCTACACCAAGGTTTACATCAAATACACTCCTGAATGCTGGCAAGACAATACCATTACAACTACATGAATAAGGCTGACTTCCAACCCAGCAGAAGGCAGTGACTTCAATTCATATTCTGCAGGGCCTGGGTGATGTCATTTCATCCCATATTTGAGTAAGACCCCCTAACCTTGCAAGTAAAACACTTAAGCACATGCTTAACTTCATGGGCTGACCTGTACACAGCTTTCAGTGGTGTAACAGCTGACTGAAGCCAGGCAGATGGTTATGAGTTTAGTTGGATGGAGGCCTAGATGCTTAGAAGGGTGCTGGCAAAGTGTTTTATGACTCTCTTTAAGTCATTTTTCCCTTCTATTTTTTGCTTGGATTCTAATATAGGAATTTTTAATATTTTTTAACCATGTGTATACCTTCAGACTCCATCAGCATCCTTTCATTTTCACCATTTGAAGTGCACTGCTTTGCAAAGTTACAGAGAAAAGTATATTAATTTTGCATGAGTAATCTGTTTAACATCATAGAATAATACAAAAATTTAGCATAACCAAATTAGGAAAAAATTGATCATCTAAAATTGATCAGATTGTCAGTATTACCACAGTACTCATTTAAAGTAGTTATCTAACAGAACTTTGTGCCAGGGATTGTTTTAACGCAGAACAAAACCCACAGTCTCCATCCAATGAGTTTCCAGTCTGTGTATCAGACAAGAGACAGCAGATGAAACACTTAGGTGGGTGAAGACAGGAAAAAAATAAAATGTTAGTCAGCATGACAAACACTGGTCTCAATGTCTCTGCAATTAAATCATGTAAAGTATTCCTAGTTTTCCTTGCAAAGCAGTTGAATGAACATCTGAATGAACACATGGTATCAATCTGCTGGCCCACAACTTTTATTTCTATGTGACACTCATATGACTAGATTTGTGCAGGAGAGTGATAGATTGTCTCTTACTGCAGTGGTCATTATTCATAATTTGAACAAAATTCTATTTGTGAAGATAAATGACTACTTAATCTATTCATTGATGGCAGGGTACGATGCTATCAAGAGATGTCCACTGAAAATCTGTGAATATGCTTCTTATGGAATAGTGGGAAAACTCTAACTAGAGATGTTGCTGAACATGTTCTTATCACCCTAATCTTTTATCTCAAAGTTTGAAGAAAAGATAAATAAAGATACTAGCCACCAGCAATACATTTTCCTTCGCATGTATTTCAGGTTTGCGTGGCAAGGTTTTGGTAGCTGGGGCACAGGGTGGCAGCTTCTGCAAAAAGCTGCTGGAAGGTTCCACTGTATCTGATAGAGCCAAGGCCAGCCGGCTGCAAAATGGACCCGCCAGTGGCCAAGGCCGAGCCCATCAGTGACAATGGTAGCACCTCTGTGATAATGTATTTAAGGAAAAAAAAAAAAAAACAAAAAACAAAAAACAACCAACCATGGGAGCTTTTGCAGCCAGAGAGAGGAGTGAGAAGATGTAAGAAACTCTGCAGACACCAAGGTCAGTGAAGAAGGAGGGCGAAGAGATGCTCCACATGCCAGAGCAGAGATTCCTCTACAGTCCATGAAGGACCCCACACTGGATCAGGTGGAGATGCTTGAAGGAGGCTGTGACCCCATGGGAAGCCTGCGCTGGAGCAGGATCCTGGCAGGACCTGTGAATCCATGGAAGGAGGAGCCCACGCCAGAGCAGGTTTGCTGGCAGGACTTGTGACCCAGTGGGAGAGACCCACACTGGAGCAGTTCATGAAGAAACNCTTGGTAATAAATTAGATTAATTCCTCTCTAAGTTTGGTCTGTTTTGCCAGGGACAGTAACTGGTGACCAATCTCTCCCTGTCCTTATCTTGACCCGTGACCTGTTCGTTATGCCTTTTCTCCCCTGCCTAGTTAAGGAGGGAAATGATAGAGTGGTTCTGGTGGGCACCTGGATTCCAACTGGGGTCAACCCACCATACCATGGCAGGGCGGTTGGAACCAGATGATCTTTAAGGCCCCTTCCAACCCAAACGTTCTATGATTCATTCTATGTCTGTGGTGGGTTAGCTCACAGCCAAGCACCCACACAGCCACTCACACACGCCCCTTCCCACCCCCCCGCATCACAGTGGGAGGAGAAAATATAACAGGAGCAAGAAGATTCATGGGTTGAGATAAGGATAACAGTTGCTATTGCAAGCAAAACAGACTCTGCTTCAGGGGCTTTAATTTATTGACAATTAATATAAATATTTGGGTACTGATCTGGGTATTGTTAAACAGCAACAACAACAAAGAAACATTTAGAAACTTGAGGAAAACATCTTTTCCTTCTTCTTTACCAAGCTGAGCTTTTCTCCAGACCTCTCCGGATACCTTTCTGCTGCCACAGGTTATACTCAGCCCCTTCTGTGAGGCGCTGGGGGTCAGGGTCAGGGTCAAGACAGCAGTTTCTCCCTGTTGCTCCTTTCTTCTCACTCGGTGAGACCTACTAACGTGGGTTCTGTATGTGCTGTAGTCCTTTGGGGGAGTATCTGTTCCAACATGGGCTCATCTAATGGTCCCTTTGGGAAACGGTGTTTGTTCTACCATGGAGTACATCCTTCTCTTCTCAACTTGGTGATCCCCCCTGCTGTTTATCACTTCTTTTTTTTTTCCTCCCTATCTTCCTCTGCCTGTGTGGTGTCTTCTGCTCTTTCGTGAACATATTTTCACAGAGGGGCCACCAGCTTTCCTGATGGGCTCAGCTGTGTCCTACAGTGGGTCTGTTGCAAAGCCAGGTGCAGCCATGGGGCTAGCCCCTGGTCTCTTCCCACCGAGGTCACCCCTGCAGCCCTCAGGTGTCAAAACCTTGCCATGTTAGCCCAGTTCAACATAATTTCTAGGTTTCTTCACCAAAGCTAACAAAAATCTCAGTCCGAGTGAAGCCAAAAGAGTTTGTATGTGCACAAGTGTTTATGTGTATAACTTTAGCCTCAAGAGTGCTTCAAAAATCCTCGCTCGGGGTGCGCAAGGGTCCGTCTGTATCCTGATTTACCATCAGATAAGCCCCAGGCAAAAACAAGCTGCAATTGCATTTCAGTGTCTGTGCAAATGAAATTCAGTTATGGGTCCTTTGTGCCCTCCTACGAGTTACCCAGTGTGGATGATGAGTGCCACACTCCAGCCATGCATTTCATGCAAGCAAGTTCCATGAAGCCTGGAGAACAAGCTCAGAGTTACTTTTTTTTGACCTGTTCCAAAGTCTGTATCTGGGAACTGCTGCTATCCGATAGCTGTTGAACACTCTCTTCTAAGAGTTATGGTCTCCTTAGTCTGGCAGCTCTTCACTACTCAAAGAACACAACTGGGAGGCCACCCTGACAAGACAAAGCTATCAGTCTAAATGGAAATGAAAATAAACCTTGCAGATTCCCAATAGCATGAAAGGGGGGGAGTCCATTGGCTTAACTTTTCTACAAGAAAACTTCTACAAGAAGCCCCAGAAACTTTCTTATAGCTGCACGCAGGTGCTGAAGCCCATCAATACAGATAACAAGTCTACTTCCAGGTCAGTGTGTCTGCCTCTGTAAGGATTTACTTTCTTTAACAGACCACCTCAGTGGCATCTAAAGGGGGAAGAAGCCTCTTCTGATCCAGGGTCTGGTATGTAAGCTGGAGAAAACACTGCAAAGTTTCCACAGTTTGGAGCTCAGGGGAACAGAATGAAAGTCTGCTTCAATGTCATTATGAATAAATACAGGTTATTATGAAATAAATCTGCTTTTTAATCAGTCTATTGTAATGAGTTGGAAATATTTTTAAATTACCCCATAATTTATATGTTATTTGCTTAATGAGGTATTTCCTTATGGCTTGTTAATGACTATTGTCTGGAAGACATCTAAAATGCAGACTTATCTTGATCATGCAGTATTTGTGTATATGCTTATCTTAATGAAAAGAGGTAGTTGGCCTCGTGCATCTCTAACCCCAAAATCAGCTATATATTTTGTAAAGTTCTTGCTGTTGCTGTTTTTTTAAACTAACATTTGGGGAAAAAAAAAAAGTCAAGGAAATTTTAACATTCTTTTCTAAATTCTTGATACCATTTTGAAAAGGAACCCATAAAGACCTCCTTTATCTTGTCTCTGGCAATCCCTACAGAATACTTTTGCAAAATTTAGGAGTAAGACAAGCCTTTCCTATGATCTGAGAACATCACTGGGACACCAGCACCGTGAAACAAAACAACTGGTTACAGAAATAGTTTTACTTTGCCCATTCTGGCTCCTTTTTCAGTCCCTCTGATAATACCCAGTTTGACATTGCTGCTGTCATTGCTTGAGAATTTTTGTTCCTTACTTATTTTTTAGATCTACAACCTTTTTTGGTTTTTTTTTTTTTTACTTTTAATAAATAGCTGTTTCTGCAGGTTTGACTGTCAGAACTGTAGGCTGAGCTGCAACAGGGAAGAGGCTTTGTGCTCTGCCAGGCACTATCAGCAGGGCTTTGAAATGGAAACTTCTTTTTAATGGACAATATGACTTTCATTTTCTTTGGCCATACTCTTGATTTATTACATTTGACAGGCTTGTTAGTGCGAGTCAGTAAGCCACATACAAATCTTAACTGGAAAGTCCCCCCTCAAGTTTGGGAAGAAAGCATTACCCTTTGTAGTTCACTTCTTGCTTCTCTGCTGAGAAGACTTCAAACCAGACTGTGCCTAGGACTGTTAGTTTCATGCTTGTGCAGTGTATTTTGGAGAACAGAAGCACTACAGAGGAATAAGCAGGAAAAAATATGTTGGGATAAACAGTTTCCCTTTTAAAGGATGTATGCATTTTTTGTATTTGCTTCTTTCACTTCTCCTTTAGTTTCTCATAGTCACTGAAACAAGAGATTTGTCCGCCCTCAAGACACATACTATCAGCTGACTGAGAAACCCTGTGTGCTGTGACCAGCTGTGGCTCTGCACAAAACTCAAGTCTATGGAATCCTCAGCTCGATCCTCGATTCAGTGCACCCTCAGTAACTGTGCTGATGACACCAAGCTCCGTGGTGCAGTCGACACGCTGGAGGGAAGGGATGCCATCCAGAGGGACCTTGACAGGCTGGAGACATGGGCCCGTGAGAACCACATGAAGTTCAACAAGGCCAACAAGGTGCTGCACATGGGCCGGGGCAATCCCAAGCACAACTACAGGCTGGGCAGAGAATGGATCAAGAGCAGCCCTGAGGAGAAGGACTTGGAGGTGTTGGTGGATGAAAAGCACAAAGTGACCCAGCAGTGTGCGCTGGCAGCCCAGAAAGCCAACCGTGTCCTGGGCTGCATCAAAAACAGTGTGCCCAGAGGTCAAGGGAGGTGATTCTGCCCCTCTGCTCTGTTCTCATGGGATCCCACCTGGAGTACTACGTTCAGCTCTGTGGCCCCCATCATAAGAAGGACATATATCTGTTAGAGCAAGTCCAAAGAAGGGCCACAAGGATTATCAGTGGACTGGAGCACATCTCCTATGAAGACAGGCTGAGACAGTTGGGCTTGTTCAGCCTGGAGAA
>VWZZ01002135.1:97831-110839 GCA_013399095.1 Psophia crepitans | reverse complement strand
AAGGAGAAAGGAAAAGGAAAAGGAAAAGGAAAAAGGAAAAAGAAAAAAGGGAAAGAAAAAATATTTATTCTCTACTTCCCATCAGCAGGTGATGTCCAGCCACTTCTGGAGATGCAGGGCTTCAGTACACATAGCAGTTTCTCAGGAAGACAAATGTCATAAATAACAAAAGTGCCCACTTCCTCCTCCTTTCTCCCAGCTTATATTGCTAGGAAAATGTTGCTTTCCGTGTTCTTGGAGCTGCAGCGGGGGACTTCAACTACTGGTCCTGGAGTCCGAGGAAACACCTCACCCTCGGGGCCAAGTGATCACGACATCAATATGATGGATGAGCAAAATGGCGTTTATTAAACTGCGTCACAGGTTTATATACTCCCTTTATGGGGTGTGGCCACTGTGGGGCTCTGTGCAGGCCATAGGGGTGTGCCTAAGCTCACCGTACAACCCGAGATCTTCCGAACGGGATTCCCTACAGGAAAATGTCATACGGTATGGAATATCCCTTTGGTTAGTCGGGGCCAGCTCTCCAGGCTGTGTCCCCTCCCAGGATCTTGCCCACGCCCAACCTCCTGGTGGAGGCAAATGTTGGAGAGACAGCCTTGATGGGTGCCAGCACTGCTCAGCAGTAGCCAAAACACTGGTGTGTCACCAACACCTTGCTGGCTACCAGTGCACAGAACAGCACTGTGGGGCTGCTGTGGGGAAAATTAACTCTACCCCAGACAGATCCGATACAAACCTTTTTTTAATCAGAAGACGACTAAAGAATGAAAGAGAATTTTTTCTATGAAGACCTTGATCTCTCAGTTAGGAGGGAGGAATATAAACAGCTCTGATGACGACTCCAAAAGGTTAGTCAGAAGCTCTTAAGAAATCTCATAAGCCCAAGCTTGTCCTTTCTGATATTTCTAAGGCAAAACATCACCAGGGTGGTCTTCACACCCTAGAAAGTGGAGGAAACAGGGAATGGAAATGCAAGCTGAATACAGAGTTGTAATGTAGATTACCACCAGACTTTGAGGATTATCCCAGCTTCCCATGTTTAAAATGTGATTATTTTTGTGCATACATTCATACCAATTAAACAGCTATTTGCTTCTTTGCACTTTCATTTTTCTGTCCCCAGAGATGCTACGCAAAGACACCTCAGTTTGGAAGCAAAAATGACAGTTTCCATTTGCTACTTAGACATGTTCAAGAAAGCAAACCACCGCTTAAGGCTTGATGAACACGTTGCAGGATTGCCAGGGATGTGCAGGATGCTGTCCACTAGATGTTTAAGCCAACGCAGACAAACCTCTGCTGGGAACACATTAGATACAGTGGATCAACCCCTAAAACGAACCTCTGTTCATGGTGTAAGATCATCAGCAGAAGACAGATGTTTGCCAAAGGTACAGCTCAAGGCTATAGTAAACCCATACAGCAGGAAATGTTTCCAGGAAAAAGCTGGCACTTTGCTGGCTGCATATCTGATCTCCAAAATCCCAGCAGCGCACTGCTTCCATAAACACCACTTTGTCAAGTGCAGCATGATCTGCTATAAGGCACAGCTATCTATGAAAGATAAGTCTCTTTACGTGTTCAGCACAGTGTGTGTGTGCAGACCATCCATTGTGTATTTTAGTAGGTCACTTTTCTTAGCAGCCCTGCTCTAACTCCAGTAAATTGATAGTTAACTCAAAGCTACAGACACATGAACAAGGCAGGAACCTGGGACAAATCTCCCATGGCATCTCCTGTGGCACTTCGACAGCAATGAACAGCCTGTGTCTTGAAAGACAGACATCTAAAAGCATGTTTCACTCCCAGGTGACAAATGGGAATGCACCCAACTCACTTGCAGTGCTGAGCCCACAGGGTGGCTTTCCACAGTCACTCAGTTACACATGCATGTACATTAAATCCTAGTCCAAACACAAGATCTTCATCTGGGGTTTTCTGGCTGATCCCAAGGGGTAAAAGTGTTAATAGCTATATGGATGAACATATATAGCTTTAGATGTGTTCATCTGGCTTTTTTTTTCCCCCAGTGGAACAGACATTGCCACCTTCAGGGGCTGAACCGTCCTGGAAACCACAAACAGCCGCTGAGTACCAACAAAAGAAAGTTCCGTGCTATCAGAACTTGCCCCCACTGGAAAGCTTGGCTGCTTTGACTATTTCAGTACAGAAGTGAGAAGCACTGTCTTCCACCCTTAAAATGGAAACAGATATAATACATACATAGCAACGTAGCAAAAAACATCTCTACTACAGCTTATCTCACTTTTCAAGAAAAAAGTTATGTTTGTAGCCATCACACATCTATTTTTATAACCACATGGGACTTACAATTATTTTCATTAATTAAATGTGCAAGGGAAATAAATTAGGTTTGATTAGGATTATTTAGTAGAGATTCATAGCTCTATTATTACTACTACGAATGAACATACATTGGTACCTTCAGCAATTTACTGAGGGGAATGGGACACTTAGGAGTATCACAGCCTCAGCATCACCTTGTGTACTGCGTAGAGCCACATGTCCAGCAACGCTTCCTCCCTTGCTCTCCCTTACCTCTGATGAATTCCTGAAGACCTTGCTATAAATTAGATATCAAAGTATGTATATTGGGATTACACCAATAACTCCTGCCCTCCACTGACTCCCTGTGACTGCTCTGCTTGTATGTGGGGAAAGGGAAGAGCGTCACAGATATTTTTCCTGTAAGATTTTCATTCCCAGCTCATCCTACACGTGTTTCTATACTGTGACAAATGACATTTGAAATAAGCCAGTTCCCCTCTGGCAGAAGACCCCGACTAATTGTGACCTTTCACCCCTGCTTCACCTCTCTTTAGAGATCCTGTACTGGTGCTGTGATTCCAACGCTCCAGGCATCAGGAAAGAGATCTCTCCTAGGTCAAGCAAGGTTACGGATAAGGTTAGGTGCATGTAAGGCTACCGAGGTTCGGGCAGCTCCCAGCACCAGTCCAATGCCAGACTGTACTACAGACAGCACCCCTTAGGTTGCCCTTTTTTGTTTTGCCCGAATGATCACGGACAGTATCACAGTTCAGTCAACCGTACAGGGCCCAAGTCAACACAAGTCTAAAGTAAAGCTGGAACTCAGCTTTGCCACTGCACGCCCAAAAGATACAGAACAGTATTAACCCTCCATCCTAACAAACCAGGATATATTTTGTTCCACCATGCCATAGTCTTCTGATAGATGACTTTACTGTCCTCCTTACATTATAATGCTAAAGCAATCCTGTACTTCTGTGACACTCGAGCCATTAATACCTGCATCTTCTCCAGTGTCATCACTCTAATAATACCTCTTCCTCCTCTTGGGGTTTTTTTTTGGGGGGTTGCCCCTTGAGACACAGGAAGTCTGAAGGGGTCTTTCCCCACCTCCTGCAGGGAAGAAGTCTCCCTTGCTGTAGAATTCATTATGAAAACCTCTCAAAATCTTTATGCATTTTCTTTTTTCCTACAGCTTTTTTCTATCCTTTGCAAAGTCCTGTAATTAGATTCCAAAGCTTCTTTGGGGATCCTTTTACAAACTCTTCTTGGTTCAGGTGAGTATAAAACCCCACGTGCAGATTCTTCTTCCAGAAGGTGGGGAGGACGGAGATTTAGTTGCTGCTTATATCTCTTGATGCAAGGAATGACATTTCTAGAAACAGTCAGAAATTTCAGAGGCTTCTGCAGACTGTACTTTTCCTTTTTCTTGGGAGAATCAGTTTGAAGTTATGCTTGACCTGTGGGTTCTGTAGGTCCAGTACATGACCTATTACCATTTAAAACAGAGAAGTGTTAGCAAGAAACTCTGTGAAGGATTTCTGTCCCCTTTATCTCTCAGCACATAAAAATTGTAAATAAAAAAATAAAACTATCAACATTTCCAAAGTTTCCAAAATTCAGCTGACCTAATCCTGGTATAAATTAGAGCAGCTATAAGATGGCATCATGCAAAACACCTTTGACAGAGTGCTGGGAGAAATTGTTTCCTATTATGCTCATTTTTGTTACTGTCTACAAAGGAGAAAATTAAAAAGAATAATCTATCTCCAAACGTTATTTCCAGGTTTGATGCACACAACCTGAGTCAGGATTCAGAGGAAATATTCTCCTCCTTAATAAAGTAACTCCAGCAGTTGCATATTTAATACCACTTTCCGTTCTGAGAGTTAGTGGGCAGTGGATATTTTTCCTCCTCTCTTTCTGTGTGATTAATTGAGAAACCTCTTCCCTGGATGGCGTCAATTCACCATAATCTCAATTTCGTTCCAGCATCTCATTTTTTTATGTTTGAGGCATGAATGCAATCAGTCCAGCCCAGCTACTGGGCACTTGTGAGAAACAACTGTCAAAGGCATCAGCCATTTTTCTTCACATTTGATGAGTTACCAATGGTGGCAGTTCATAAAGACTTCTATCTGGTTCTATTGCTAAGTACCTGTCAAATGCACAGTGTATCTGACAGAGCAGAGAGTCTTTGTACTTGTTAGGGTTTTGGTGTGTTTTGGTTTTTTTAACACACTGATCTTATTGGATCTTTGCTAGTGTTGCCATACTTGATGAAACATTTGTCAGCCTGGATTCTATGAAGCACCTCCTGGGAACAGTTTTGATTTTTATTCATCCCAAGATTGAGATAATTAAGCAATCTATCAACTGTGAGGCTCACTGGATTGTGATGCTTTCTTGTTGTCTTGACCTTGATGTTTTGGATGTTCTAAGCTATGACAGATGCCAACCATAACCATTCCCTCAAGGCTGTGGGCAGTTTTGTGCACCCAGCCCAAAACAAAAAACAACAAAAACATTTATGCTCTTTAAATTACAGTCTTCTGCCATCTAAGAAATGTCCACCTCAAAGTCAGTTTCTCTATCTCCTTCTGTTGATTTTACCCTGCTCCCAAAGTAGTCAGATTACCAGAATCACAGAAGACACATTAAGAAGAAATGCATGATCTCTAATTGCTTGATGGTGGCTTCTTGTTGTGGAGCCGTCTCAGTCCTATGACTTTCTGTCATAACAAAGCCTGTTGAACTCTTCAGTGTGTGCTGATCATGAAAGACAGTGAAATACATTTCAGCATGGAAGTAGAATTCAGAAAGAGTTCAGGGCTAAGAGTGAAAGAGTCAGGAGCACTTCTGCAGCAGTGCATCTCCTGCAGCAATAACCACCTCAGTGCAGCTGGTAACCCAGGTTTTCCTGAGAAGAGACTTTCTTTCCTTTTCCTTTCCCTTTCCTCTTCCCTTTTCCTGATGGAAAAATAGATTCCTAATAAAGCATGAAGACTGGTGTCACATGGTAACATTAATGGTTTGTGGGAAATTGGTGTGCAGATGTTTTTCTCTGTCCTAATGATATTAATGGACAGGTTGTAAGATCTAACGAAGTTCTGCACAATGAAAGGAGAATTGCATAAGGAATTGGCTGCATGGTTGCACTCATAGTTGTGGTCAATGGCTGGATGTCCAAGTAGAGACCAGTGACAAGTAGTGTTCCTCAGGGGTCCGTGTCGGGACCGGTGTTAACACCTTTGTCGGTGACATGGACAGTGGGACTGAGTGCACCCTCAGCAAGTTTGCTGATGACACCAAGCTGTGTGGTGCAGTCAACAAGCTGGAGGGAAGGGATGCCATCCAGAAGGACCTTGACAGTCTTGAGAGCTGGGCCCGTGCAAACCTCATGAAGTTCAAGGCCAAGAGCAAGGTCCTGCACATGGTTCGAGGCAATCCCAACCATGCAGAGAATGGATTGAGAGCAGCCCTGAGGAGAAGGATCTGGGGGTTTTGGTGGACACAAAGCTCAACATGACCCAGCAATGTGCACTTGTGGCCCAGAAGTGTGACTAGCAGGTGGAGGGGGAGGGGATTCTGCCTCTCTACTCCACTCTCGTGAGACCTCACCTGGAGTACTGGGTCCAGCTCTGGGGTCCACAGTACAAGAAAGATATGGAGCTGTTGGATAGAGTCCACAAGAGGGCCAGGAAGATGATCAAAGGGCTGAAGCACCTCTCCTATGAAGGCAGGCTGACAGAGTTAGGGTTGTTTAGCCTGGAGAAGAGAAGGCTCTGGGGAATCCTCATTGTAGTCCTCCAGTACTTGAAGGGGCCTACAGAAAAGCTAGAGAGAGACTGTTTAGAAGGACAGAGAGTGATAGGATGAGTGGTAAGGGTCTTAAGCTGAAGGAGGAGAGATATCGATGACATAGTAACTGGAAAAAGTTCTTCACCATGAGGGTGGTGAGACTCTGGAACAGGGTTGCCCAGAGAGGCTGTGGATACCCCATCCCTGGAAGTGTTCACTCCCACATTGGATGGGGCTTTGGGCAACCTGGTCTAGTGGAGGGTGTCCCTGCCCATGGCAGGGGGTTTGGAACCAGATTATCTTTGAGGTCCCCTCCAAACCAAACCATTCTGTGGTTCTATGAAAAATATCCCAGCACATTCTGAAACTAAAATGACCACATTGACAGTCAGCCCTGGGAGTTATACTGAATGATGAGAAATAGCTGTTAGAAATGTTGCAGACCAATAGAACCCCTGCAAGGTAATATCAAATGCAGGTGATCGGTCATGAAGGTAGATGTGGGGAGTCAGAGCCTGAGACCATGGTTCTCAGGTTTGGATTTTCTTCCAAACCAACAGCAAAAATTCAGTTCACACCAGAATATTTTCTCCTTCAAAATGGGAGAAGACTCTACTAGTAAGAGTAGCTGGATTTATCTCTGCTTCTGTTCACGTCACTACAATCTCATCAACAGTACTGGGAGGAACTGTGTTAGAGCTGGTGGAAACCAGATGTATAAAGATGTACCAAAATAAGGAAGTGAGATGAAAGGTGCTGTAAACAAGCTTAAGCTAGCAAGATATTCCACTGTATCTTCTCTCTGAATTTAAACCTCCCACTTATTTAGACTCATCTGTTTGAACACCCTGTTTACTGAATTTGCTCAGGACAGTCTGGTTTTCCCCATGCCCTCGCAATTCTGGAAAACTCACGATGGCTTTGTGAATTACTGCACTCATAGAAGATATATTGCATATTTTATGATTTGCTTAGTACACTCTGAGCATACTTAATATGGGTAATAAAAGTACACACTGTCTTTTTGGTGTAACCTATCAAATAATTCACAAATAAATAAATCATATAAAAGCAAATACAATTTTTCAAACTATCATTAAATGCTCTATATTTAAAACAAATGCTGGGAAAAATATTAAAAGTGTAGCTGTAGAAATTGAAGAGGCCCGATGAAAATGAAAATCTCATTTCTCCCTGAAAATCTAGTGCCTGTTATAGTTACAAGCAACTCCTAAAATTACTATAGGTGAAAGAGGAATATCCTCTATTTCTTGCAGTTTGTTACACTGTGCGTTTGACAGCACTTTGTGTGTAGTCATTTATTAAATCAATTTCTCCTCTTCTAAGAAGACTCATCAATATCAAGAAGACAACAAAACAAAACAAAAAACTGTATATATTTTTAAAAAATAAGTTTGTAAATAATTTCTGAGACGTATTAGCTACTGTTAATCCACGGAAATCAATGGACCTATATGGATTATTCTCTCCGAGTCTGGCCTACCTGTTAATAAATGGTGTTTATTAAAATCTTTTTACATCAGGAGCTATATTTTCAATAACTAACATCCCTTTAATGTTTCCTTGCTGTTTGGCAGGCTGAGAGGTGTGTGTGAAATACAGCCAGGAGAAGACACAGAAGGGACATACTGGCTCAGCTGATGTATTTCCCTTTAGGTATTGCCTCTGGTTTGTCCATCTCTGGAGAATCCCTGCCTGCCGTGGCACCACAGTGGGCAATCAGCCTGCCTGGAGCAGCATGGAGAGCACAGGATGGAGGCAGCTGGCTCTGCAGGAACACTGCTTTGTGCCTCCTGCCCTCTTGAAGACTTTGGGGTATCACTGTCTCCGGCTGACATTTGAGGTAGGGTGTCCCATGGGGCCTGTGTCTTATCCATCACCCCCAGTGAGATGTCTTAGACACTGCAGAAACATAACAAAGTCCCTAAACAGAAGTACCCCCACCTGGAGCCAGGTCTCAACAGTCACCCCAGCCTTAAAGCAGGAAATCCAGTGAAGTAGCCCATGACAGCCACTGGGGAGCAGCACAGTGACCACAGTAGGACATCACATTCCTCCCATTTTCCATAGAAAGGAAAATGAACCTATATTTCCTCCCCTACTTCGTCTCCTTCTCCCTTTCAAAGTGTCCTACAGCTTTTGTGAAAGTTTTGCACCTTCCACAAGTTTTCATGTGTCAATGCTTCCCACAGCCAGGTTGTGATATGAAAGATGTTTTATCATCACTAAGGGCTCATCTCGCATGGGGCTCCCCGTAAAGCTCAACCACATCCACGATATTGGAGAAGGCAATTTCTGATTTGAAAAAATTCCACTCCACTCAATAGTGAGAAAATAAACCTTTTCAAGAGGACACTATTTTAATGTGACACTGTATCAGCAGGAACATATTTCCCAGCCCACTATTGAAATTCTATAATCTGAATAGGAGAAGTACAAATGAGTTGGAAGGAAAAAACAAATCTTTTCAATTGAGCTTCATTTTTCACTTCAAAATTATAATGATTGACTGTGATCCATAACAGATGGATCATTACCCCAACTGTAATAAATCCTCCCCTCTAAAGTCAAAGTACTGAAGTACTGAGGCTCAAGTAAAGTCTCTATTTCACAGACACCTTAGATTAATCAGGATGTACTTGGATCACAGCATAATACAATTAACACATATTTTTATGCAAAGATGTGACTACAATCCAAGGCCACTAGGTACAAAAGTCCAGTATAATTTGTTCTCTGCCTTCCAAGTGAGTGCAAAGACTTGAATTTGTTGGCTGAGCATTAACTGACAGGTCTGAAGACAAGTCTGCTCAGCAAAGCTGCCTTCACTTCCAAAGTCCCTCAGTCCAATTCTGTATTCATGTGAGATGAATCTAGCTAAGTCCTGCTTTTACGTATTTTGTGCTTCCTACTAGAATACTAAATTTCCTAAATGAGATTTCAGTGGTATCTGTTTGCCATTTATTTGGCAGATTTCTACCAGATACAGCACAACACCTCTGTGAGGCCTGCTCAGGATCATTGCCTATGCAGGTTTGTCTGCAAGTTCTGCCCAGCACATCGCCCAAACTTACTTGTGTGTAAATGGACCCCTGTGAAGAGACGCAATCCCTTTCTTTGACAGGACATATTGTTTTACCCCAGCCAGCAGCTGAGCACCATACAGCCGCTCACTCAGTACCCCCCATTGTGAAGAGGGAGAGAATCAGAAGAGTTAAAGTGAGNTCTTCCCCCAGCCCCTTATAAACCGAGCATGACGCCATATGGTATGGAATGTCCCTTTGGTCAGTTGGGGTCAGCTGCCCTGTCTGTCCCCTCCCAACTCCCCGCACACCCCCAGCCATCCCGCCGGCGGGGCGGTGCGAGGAGCAGCAAAGGCCTTGGCTCTGTGTGAGCATCGCTCAGCAACAGCAAAAACATCTCTGCACTATCAACAGTGTTTCCAGCGCAAATCCAACACTCAGCCCCATACGAGCTATTAAGGAGAAAATTAACTCTCTCCCCTGAAACCAGGACACATATTTATATCTTTTGTGTTTTAACACTGACTAATGCAATTTATGAAGCAAGATCACGTACCAATGACATACTGGAAATTCATGAAAACAAGACTGAATGGACCGACCCCTGTACTTAGGAGGAGAAAGGGACCACTACCCTAAACATCAAATACCTCCTGAGGTATTCATCTGAACTATGGTGACTTGTTAACACACATATACCCTCCCCATCCTGCTCGAGGCAGGCAGAAGCTGTCAATCTTGGGAGCCAGGGTCCCTGGAGAAGTAAGTCTGACACCAGAGAAAAGGAACGGATACTAGAGAGAGGCTTTTTCTAACAAAGATGCTGTATGTGGAGTTTTTTCTGTAGTATCATGGACTGTAAGCATCCATCGAGGCCCTGGAGTGTGTCCAGAGAAGGGCAACGAAACTGGTGAAGGGGCTGGAGCACAGGTCTTATGAGGAGCGGCTGAAGGAACTGGGCTTGTTTAGTCTGGAGAAGAGGAGGCTCAGGGCAGACCTTATTGCCCTCTACAACTACCTGAAAGGAAGTTGTGGCGAGCTGGGGGTTGGCCTCTTCTCGCAGATAACTAGTGACAGAACAAGGGGAAATGGCTGCAAGTTGCACCAGGGGAGGTTTAGGTTGGAGATGAGGAGAAATTTCTTCTCGGAAAGGGTGATCGGGCATTGGAACAGGTTGCCCAGGGAGGTGGTGGAGTCACCGTCCCTGCGGGTGTTGAAGGAAAGGTTAGAAGCAGTACTTATGGATACGGTTTAGTGGGTAATAGGTGGTGGGGAGATGCTAGGACTGGATGATCCTTGAGGTCTCTTCCAACCTTAATGATTCTATGATTCTATGATAAAAGTATGTTGTCTGAATTTTGATTATTCAGTTATGATATTTGTTAGACTAACAGTAGTTTTTCTTCTCCATATTTACAGAGTATGTTCCATATAGATACAAAGCCAGATTCTCAACACAACAGCAGGAACAGAAACCAAGTTGAGAAGGACCACAGAAACACCATATATTGACAGGGCTGCTGTCTGGACCCGCGTGAAGTTGCTGAGGCTGACTGGGTGGATCCTCACAGCAGCCAAAGCTCAACAGCATTCTGTGTTGAAGAACTGCCTCCGGACACAGTGCTTAGAGGAAGAGGCATGGGGACAGCCAGCCGGTCAGGGATTATGCACAAAATCCATGAGCTCCTGGGAAGTCAGGGGCTGCCCAGGTTTCTCCATCAGTGGGACAGGAAGGAAGGACAGGGCAGAGGTAGGGTAGAGAACAGGCAGTGTTTTGGTCACATTTTATCTTTGCAGCACAAGTGACTGAGACTGGAAAAGCCCTGAGAAAGGCTTTCTGGAGCACGAGCCTTTCCATCATCCCTGTGCAAAGCCACTCCATTCCCTGGAGAGGGCTGTAACGTGAATGCTTTGGCTGGTGCTCTGCAAAAATTAATTCTTCCTCCTCCTTTTTCATCAGTATTTCCTTGAATAAAGTTTCGGTTACTGATGTATAAATCAAACACACAGGGAATATTAGTCCCATCCTTATAAAGAACAATTTACTGTGATCCGTTTGTCTGAAACTTCAGTGCATGATGGTTTGTTGCCTGTTCTTGTGCAAATGATACAGTAAATCACCCAACCAAGCAGCGATTTCTCAGCACTGCCTTTATATTTTACTGGTGCAGGAGCAGGGATTTTTCACTCGCAATATTTTCCTCTCCATGTAGGGAGTCTGCAGAATAAGCACCTGAGCCTGCATCTGTGGTGAGCTCGGCTGGACTCAGCTCTGCACCAGCTCTCCTGTGGTGAGGACAAACAACTGCCCTGTGTAAGGACCCAAGGTCCCACCGCATGGTCAGAGACTTCTTAAACACTTGCCAGTTGTGGGGTACTTATCTTCACAGGTTTATCTTGCAACCTTCTGCCCCTCTCTTTGCAACACAAAACCAACCATTCTTTCCACCCACATTTACGGGATGCTCCTGTGGCAACTCTGACAACATGTGGAAATAAGTAAAAACAGCCTCAAGGACCACTACAGTGTGCTTAGTGCCCTCAGCTCTGCGTTCCTCCAGGGGCTTCACAAAATGAATGAGATCTATGTGGGCCTGAGTCCAGAAAACATTTGTTTGCTTTAAGCTTGTACAGTTAATGCAATGAAGAAGGTGAAGGACTACAGTTGAGTAATTTGGTTTTGGTGTGAGAAACAGAGGGAGATTCATTACTGTTTTATTCATTAATAAAAAGCCAAATAACTTTAAAATACATCTGACCTCAATTTTTTAAGGGTCTGTAGCAGGGATGGTTACACTTTTTTTTCCCTGCAATACTGGTAGCATAAACAGCTCTGTGAGAAAGATATCCATCTATAAATATGTATTTGACTGGTCTATTGTCTTAAAACAACATATATGTTATCCTGTACCCAATTACCCATAGTCTTTGGCAACTAAACTGTATTGCCCCACAGGACAACATAATGTTTTCATCCTTTGTTTTTATTTTAAACCTATATTAATTCTGGAAAGTGCATTCTGTATTTCACTGTAGTCTCACCTCTACTCACCCCTGTATCCTATGATTCTGTAATGAAAAACCAAATGTTTATTTTCCCTTTTAATACAGAACTCACTCCAGAATATGTTTTATCTTTCTTGTATAAAGTTATTTTAAGGCCTTATGAAAAGACTATGTATGGAAAGCTACATTATTAAGGCTTTGCATTGTGGATGCTATAAAACTTTTAAGTGCCTACTAAAGTCTAAGGACAAAGTGTAATGGCAGAGGAAGGGACTATATTAGAAACATTACCTGCAGTTATTCTGTGGGTCCATCCCACGGTTTCGGTCTGGATCATCATACACCGCCACACTAGAAATTAGTGGAAACAAACCTTTTCAATATGGCTGCTTCCTAGATACCAGCCTATGGTTTAAATTATACTAACAAACACCTTGATACGTGTATCATATCTTTACCTCATTTTCAGTACAATATCACATTGGACAGTGGATGTAGTGAGGTGGGTGTTGGTCTCTTCTCCCAAGTAACAAGTGATAGGACAAGAGGAGGAACACCACCTCCTGCCCAGGGAGGTGGTGGAGTCACCGTCCCTGCGGGTGTTTAAGGAAAGGTTGGATGCGGTACTTAGGGACGTGGCTTAGTGGGTAATAGGTGGGGGGGGGACGGTTGGACTAGATGATCCTTGAGGTCGCTTCCAACCTTAATGATTCTATTCTATTCTATTCTATTCTATTCTATTCTATTCTATTCTATTCTATTCTATTCTATTCTAAGATGACCTGCTCCATCATCTTCCCTGGCACCGAGGTCAGGCTAACAGGCCTGTAGTTCCCCAGATCCTCCTTACGACCCTTCTTATGGA
>VWZZ01002135.1:4648-97750 GCA_013399095.1 Psophia crepitans | reverse complement strand
GGGGGTTTATTCTGCTCCCTGTCCCAGACTTCCAGGTCAGGAGGCTGAGTACCCCGAGGACAACTGGTCTGACTATCGAAGGCGGATGCAAAGGCTGCATTGAGAATCTCAGCCTTCTGCTTATCCTCAGTAGTCATGTTCCCCGCCGCATCCAGTAAGGGATGGATGTTCTCCTTGGCCTTCCTCTTGCTGTTAATATATTTATAGAAACACTTTTTGTTGTCTCTAACTCCCGTGGCCAGGTTGAGCTCATGCTGGGCTTTAGCCTTCTGGATTTTTCCCCTGCATATGCTCACAACTTCCTTGTACTCCCCCCTAGTTGCCTGTCCCTTCTTCCACTGGATGTAAACTCTCTTTTTTCCCAGAGACTCAGCAAAAGTTCCCTGTTCAGCCACGATAGTCTTCTACTCCGCCGGCTTGTCTTACGGCACACAGGGACAGCCCGCTCCTAGTAGATACTAACAACCTCAGTCAGTACCCAAGTTTTGCTGTTTCCTTACCAACATACGCCTTAAACAGCCAGAGTAGCTGAAAACTACTCTAAGTAACATTTTCAGTCAACTAAATCAGTGCCACAAATCATTCCACTGAGTGATCTTCCACTGCCAGCAGATATTTAATTTCTGTAACGTGTCAGTGTTCCACAACCTAACAGTATTGAAAGGAGCAGCATCTAAAAGAGCAAACCTCCTGCTTCTGTCACTGGAATGCAAGATTCAACACCAACCTTTCAGGAAACCTTGAACAAAATAGGTGTGGATGTTAATTTAACAGCTACGCTCTATTAACTCAGCTCTTCAATACTGCATCCTTCTGGACATATGTGCAACCCTTCTCAATGCCTTCAGCTCCAGAACTATTTCTTTAGGGTTGTCCATTACATGCTGGACTTAATATGCAATTATTTTTGACACAAGATTTTTTTCATGAGCATTGGATCCAGATTCATTGTCATGCCTAAGTAACCAAACACAGATTGAGACTTAGCACGAGGAGTCCGCTCTCAGAGATAATCCATGTCAATCATGATCAGCTATCACATAAGGACATATTCAACTCGCAGTTGAGAAAAGGCCTGCATTTCATCATACAAAACCAAGGACAGCATAACACCTTGTCAGCAGAAGGCAGCTGCTGATCGCTGTACCTACCACCTGTCCTGCTGTTTTTGACCTTTTAAACTGTCAAAAACTGTTCCTAGATTGATCCAAGACAGCATGCTGTCAGTCTTTACAGACTCCAACATGTCAACCCATGCTACAGCTCTGAGTAAGTACAAGTGACAAAACACAAGCGCATCAGCTGTTGTTTGGCTTGGCAAGCTTTGCTGAGGAACCATGAGGGTATTTAGATAACAAATATCAGACTGAATTCAGTGAGACTTGGAGGCCTGAATAATTGCATGGAATTAGACCTTAGTGCTTTGCCCTGTTTAGGTTTATGTATCTCATTAGGTTTTCTTTTAGCTCTTGACCTACCTATCTACTCTTCATTTTAGTTGTCTTTTAACACCAACAACTGCTGTCAGTCCTTCAGATTTACACTTGTCCAACTTGCGGTCAGGTAAAGTCTCTACTAGCTAGCTGAAATATCTGGCTTCTTTAACATTTTGTTAAAAATCTTTCAGTTCTCTAATCATTTTTGCTTTTCATCTAAGAACAAGCCCCAATTCATCAGGATCTCTCTGGCAGTTATGCGTTCCGGGCCGAACACAATGTGCTGGCTGAGGTTACACCACAGTGATAGAAAGAAGAAATATAACCACGCTGCTCTGAAACATGCCACCTCTGAACATGAAACTCTGAATCACTCCGGCCTTTTTTCCTGGCTTATTATATTGTGAAATTACCTGCAGGCCTTTTCCAGCGTGATCACTTTCTTCCACTTCATCTTGCCACTGAGCCAAACTGTTTCAGACCTCCAATTCCAATTCCTCCAATTTCATCTCTCATGTCTTCAAATTTTAATTAGTAACCTGAGTTTTTTAATCCTGCAGATGTGTAACGATTTTCAGAAGACGTATACTCTCATAAACCTACTGGCTTAAGTGGTGCTCTGAAAATTCAAACTGGCTGAGAATCTGTTCTAAAATATAGCAGTGCATGCTCTTTATGTCAATCAAGTTAAAGATTGCCATGGGGATAAATCATTTTTCACGTGTCTTGCCAAAAAGAGAACTTCACTCCAGCAGCAGAGGTTCCCAGTAACAAAGAATTTATAGTCAGATTTCTCCTTAGTCATCGTTTCTCACTCCGAGATAAGAACAAAAAGAATTGTGTGTGCATGTATTTATATATACATCTATCTCTATATATTTTATAAGTCATACCATTCTGCAAGAAATTAAATTCACAGGTCTAAGTGTCACTTCAGAATTCCACCCTGCACTTTACAAGCACTCATTGCTTATCAGTACACGTCCACGTACAAACCACTAGGTATCGGTGATTATATCTAGTATTTGATATTAATGCAATTATATTCCCAGATAAACAAAAAATGTAGAAAACTAATTATGTTATTTTTTTAACCTATACCCAGCTCATATGTTCTCCCAAGTGCATGCATTTCTCCTACTGAGTACTACTTTTATTAATTTGCTTTTCTGCCTATAGGAGCAAATATTACACAAATCAAAAGTAAATAAGCACAGAGTTTTAATCCCCTTAGCTTTTCAGATGTGAAATTCCCAACCCAATAAGCCTCTGGAAGCTCTCTGATTTTGAGCTAAGTTGTTCTGAATTATCATAACCCTGTTCTGGGCCTATGCCACAGCTTCCTTCAGCAATATTTGTGATAAAGGTTAATGCAGTAAGCAAGCCTGCAAACACCCCTGCCCTCTGATACTTCTGGAACCACAGAGACCACTTCTCCTGCTTGTCCTGATCAGAACAGAGTTTATAAAACAAGGCTAGATATGATTGCACATATCTTTTCTCCAGTCAGCCTTCGGCAGCGCCAGTTTTTCCCGTGCCTGAGGCTTTGTAGATGAATAAGATACCCCTTCTTCCAAGGCACTTGCAATAATAACATAGATAATCAGAACAACATATTTTCATTTAGGGAAACATAGTGAAAGAAAGGGATGCCCAAGATGATAAACACTACTGGTAGAACCACTGCAAACCGCCTTTTTTCCTCCTTGAAAAATGTTTGGTTTCTCAAATATCCCATACTGGTATTGAAATATTTTTAATTGCTTATATATTGGTGTAGGTTACAGCACACTTCAAAAGAGAGCTCAACTTCTGCTGAAAACGCAGTGTGACTTAAGAAACAGCACACTAAACTCCTAAGGTAGCTGTTCTGTATTTACTTCAGCAGCTGCCTTGAGCTAGAGCAAAAGTCACTTTTCTGTACCCTAGTTTTCCTCCACTAAAACCAGAGGCAATGGTCCACAAACTACTCACAAGAAGTGCGGTTTTAGCACTGCAGTTCCCAGTGCCCTGCTTTACATTGATCTGACAGTACTGTGGGATTTTAAGATGCTGTAAATGTATCCTTAAAGTTCTGTCAAGCCACCTTAATAAGAGTAACATGCCAGCCAAGATTCTCTTCCTACAGGGTATAAGTGTCCCCAGGGGAAGGGCAAGAGGGAAAGGAGTGGAGCTGTTCAGCCACTGGAGTCTAATTGCTGTATAGGTACAGTTTCTTTAAAGTCGGCACATCAAAAGCAGCCCTCTCCCTCCGTTCTTTGTTTAATGTCAGTAATAAAACTGCACACTTTCACTCTAAGTGGAATAGTTTTAGTCCACACAAAAGTAAAAATCAATTAATCACAACTAATTAGCATTCCGTACAGGCCATAGCACAGAATTCATGCTCCTTGCAATATTCTGTGCAGCAACTTAAGAAAAAAATAAAAGAAATAAGATCAGCATCTGGGAAGTGTCACTGAGTAATTTTAAGAAACTCTCAGCTTTATTCAGTGATAACTCATGAAGGAACACATCCAGATAACCTTTATTGTTATGATTCACTTTACTGACTCTTAGGAGTACCTTAATCCTATAGACAGACAAGCTGAGTTCAGGGAGATGTTAATTATTTTGTGTAAAAGCGCTACAATCCGAGACCCACTCTGATGTCACTGGGGTACATTTTAGTGTATGTTATTTTGTTCATTTC
The DNA here is from genome assembly GCA_013399095.1 of Psophia crepitans. Lineage (NCBI taxonomy): Eukaryota > Metazoa > Chordata > Aves > Gruiformes > Psophiidae > Psophia > Psophia crepitans. The sequence continues at coordinate 93,622 of VWZZ01002135.1, read as the reverse complement.
AGAAGCCTTATCCATTATGAAATCAGTTTCATTTCCCCAGTGTCTTGCATATTGCATTTGGGAAAAAATAAAGTACAAATAGTGCTAAAAGAGCATTGGTTCAAGAAGCTAAATTCTGAACAATTTTTAACTTAAAAGAACAATCCATAAACTCAAATTTCTAAAGCAGTCAGAGTAAAGATTAATGAAATATTAAAAGTACTCAAAACATCTTGCATTTTGAAGCTATGGCCATTTGATTCTAAGACAAACATCCCACAATCAATACAACCTTCATGAATATATTAAACAGCTGTTCCAGTCCAATTTAATAAGCTTCCAAAACATTTTACTCGAGATACTGAAGTCATTTCAGCAATAACTCCACAAGCATTTATCATATTTAGTAGATCTCCATCTGAAGTTTAGAGGGTAGGCTTAAAATATCTGGACAATTCATCTACTTATAAATGCAGACTACTGGAAATACAGTATAACCTTCATTCTGATTTCCAAAGCCAGCTTAGACATCCCATCTGCTTATTCAAGAGTATCTTACCTTTCTTCTGGACTGCGAGGCTGGTGCAGGTGCTGTGGGACAGTCCCCCACCCTTGACTGCAGGAAGGAGGTAATGAGCTGGGATCAACCTGACCATGTTCCTCTAGTACCCAGCTGCATCTCTCCTTCAAGGCAGAGGCAGAAGGTGATAACCATTGTCATCTCCCATCTGCACTCTGCTCCTAGCAGTCCTTCTCCCCTGGGTCTTCTGTCACGCAGTAGTGACCTTTTAGCTTTCACACACATGACAACTTGTCTCTGCTTCTCATGGCCCAAGAAAGTCCGTTTGGCTTTTGTAGGCGAATGAATGAACTGTTTTATTGCAATTGCATACTGGTACATTCTTGGAATTATATTCCACCTGTGAACTGTCTCAGATCATACAAGCAGAATTCGAGGCTACTGGAACAATGAGAGCTGGTATCTTCCGTATTTATGCTGACTGACCTTGGGCAGTGTCAGTCATGACCTGCAGTTGATTTCTGTCCTTAAACCTAATCTAACACAATCTGTTCTTCCATTCCAGCACAGACTCTTTCTATTCCTTCCATCTACCCTCAGACTGGCAACAGGAATGCATCCCAGTAAGATCAAGAATCTGAAAAAGCTCCCAGACATGCACAGGGATCTTTACAAACCTGAGAAGAGAGTTGATGCAGGCAGGGAACTTTGTCCCTTTTTGAGATCTCACCATGTTCGTTATTATCATAAACTGTTCAAGGTATCCTGACAATCAACTTAATATTGTTTAGTGGTGTTTCCTCTCTGCTTAGTGATAATGTAAAGAATTTTACTGCCTATGGATATCTACCTATTTTTCTCTATATATGTTGTTTTTCTTTAAGGGTAAAAGCAGCACAGTAAACTAATAATAGATATGTTTATCCCTTAAGGTAGTTGTATCTGATTACACTGAAGTACCAGAATTTTCCAGTCCAAATTTTCTGACCACCAAAGATCAAATAAAAACGTTGGATGAAAATGTAGTTCTAATAAACCTGGAAACTTCTTGTCACTGCACAGGTGAGTGATGGCACTTTGTTCAAAGCATGATAATATTTTTTAGGAGAAATAATTGTTTAGCAGCCCTTACCAGAAAACAAACGCCAATTACCTTATCTAATATTTGCCTGACAGTTTTAAAATGTAGCTCTATATTTATCTTTTATTGTTATTATTTTATGAATTAGGTTACAAGTTACCTGTCAAGCAATCCTATAGTGCACAGATTTATATAACTCATTTTTCTGATATATATTAAACATTTGCTTGCATGTCTTATGGTGTTGTTTTATATTTAAGAAAGACACAGATCTTGAATTACTTTTAGGGAATTTCTATCACACAGAAATACAGAAGTCCAAGGTTTGTGTTGATCAGGCTCTTCACTCTACATGTATTTCTTTGTTGGAAATTATTTAAAATAATTATTATTTTCAGGACTGGACTTTTTCACTAAAATCAGGCACAACATTGCCATCTCCAGTCATTCAGCCACAGAGCTAATCCAAAGCTTTTGTTCCTGAACAAAAATTCTTGGGGACATGTATCCAGATGATCTGACCCTCTAACTTTTGGAACAGTGTTTTTTCTGACATCAGTTACATTTAGCATGCTGCAGGAAGAGATCTATTGTGAAAGCAACAAATGTGCCCGGCAGTCGGGGTCATAATGAAGAGAGCAGAGACATTTGTGACCCTACAGTGGAGGGGCATGACATGCTATTTGTGTCATCAAGCCAATCCACCAGCAAGGGAAAGACTGAGTGTCACAGTCCCAGTTCTCATGTTTCCTGCCCCATTTTATTTTCCTTTTCCTTGAAGATCCTGAGATTCTTCTGAGGAACCATCTCAGAATGTAAAGTTAATCCAGGTTTGCTTACCCAAGAACCAAGAGGGAATTTCAAACTTTTCTTCTCCCTCACTGTGCAAGTTAGTCAGAGCTTAGCCCTAAAGGGATGTCTTCTCCAGCAGAGCACTGTGGAACTAGCACAGACCAACTTTAAATGAGCTATGTCAGGCACCACCAGCAGCCTCTTTCAACACAGAATGCCTCACAGCGTGATTTAACCTATGCTTTGGGCTGCTGCCAGCTCCTACATCTCTAATTTAAAGTGAGTCTGGATGTTTCTCTGCTGCATAGTAATTTCTTCCATAGCTGTGAGATGAAAATATTTTAAGAAATAGATATACCAAGGATCAAGAACTTTCACACCCTAAATGACAGTGCAAGCACTAAGTCATCTCTCACCGAAGAGATGCTATGTGTCATCCATATGGCAGAGGCCATCATTCTTACCTGTGTCAGTGTGCAGATTAAAACTAGCAAAGATTCAGAAAACAATATTTTTACTGACTTATTTTGATACTTTCAAAACCCAATGTTTTATATTGCTGTTGGATAGCAAAAGCTCCATATAAATATCCATCATTATCATTGGTTTATTGAGAACCACCATGACTGCAATCTCTGTTTAACACAGTCAAAACAACTCTTCTGCATACTGAATTTCCATTTTTCTCATATTCCTGTGCAAATGAGAGCTCTCTGTACCATCATTTTGAAGCCTCTGGTACATTTCCACAGGCAGTAATCCTGGGGGGAGAAAATGTGGTATTCAGAAGAGAAATGATCACCAGGTCCATTTTTTGCAATCATAGGCAGCCATGACATGCAAATGCCTCACATGACAGGGTCCTTCTGCCAGCTAAACCAGGTGCCCTGCTTGCTGGTAGGTCAAAGACCTTGGTAGCCATGCTGAAGTTCTCTGTGTATTTGAGGTGTACAAGATGTGTATGGGCAATGCAGTAGAGTGCAGATAGTAAATTCATATGCTTACTGGAGTTAGGCACAGCAGATGACAATGTTTGGCATAAAGTCACAGTATAGATTGGATTTACAGCTCAAATTTTAATTAAAGACGGACAGATCATCTCTTCCTATAAAAAGACCTATAGAAAACAATAGAAGCTGAAATAATTTGAAGAATTTAAATATCTACTATGTGTGCTGTGGCACTAGATAATCTGAGAGTGGTCTTGTTCAAAAATGGCTTGGATCTCAGGGTCTCACTCAGGTTTGGGACATTAAGCACATCTGAAAAGCTTATGCCATTGATCATGACAAGGTTCCTCAGAAGTATTGCGGTCCTTGCCTTTCCACGTATTTCCGCTGCACAACTGAAACATAAAGCAGTTAACACCAAGAAGGTTGGGATGAACTCCTGTATTTATATTTCCTAGTTTTGTTATTCCCACCTGGAATAACTCCTGAAAAACTCCAGCTCCTCCTTGCACAATTCTTCTGAAAATATATGGGTGTCATTTACACTTTTTGGTCTAGCTTGGTCCTGATGCTAGGACCACTGCATCTAGCATCAGTGCACTGATGAGAGCACTCTGATGCCTCCAAGGCTTGACCTCACATTCATACTTCCCTTGTCAAGAGATAAATTCCTGGCTGAACTTCATGGTGTCTGTCAACCTTATCTACCCTTGTGATAGGTGACTCTACCGCTTCAGGAGAGGTCTTGAGCCATCCTATCTGTCTGATGTCAGTGTTATGTTATGCAATAGGTGGAAAACTGGATGTAGAAAACCACCCGCCATCTCCATGATACACATAAAGTTCCATTTTTTTCCCCAGGAGAACGGACTGATCTGCCCTTAACCAACTTCAAAGGTGCTCTGGTGGATTATCTGTATTAAAATGGCCAGCCTGGATGCTGTTGCTACTCAGTGGGTTAAATGTCACTGAGAAGTTCCTGCTCAGGAGAGTTTAGTTGACTACCACAAGCTCAGAGAACCACACAATACACTTCACTCTACCACCCTCCTCCAGCAAATGCTGACCATTGGAGTGAATTTCCTAACTATTTCACACTTCAGTGACTCTAAGCAGACATCTGCTGCAGAGTGTTCCTGAAGCAGCTAGGAGCTCTAAAGATGGACAACAATAACCCATTGGATGCTTGCCCGTATCCCCATAATGCTTTGGGCAATTTCTGTTTAGCCGGTGAGTACTTGACACATTTGCCTGAGCCTCTTCCATTAATCCCTTTCACAGTTTGGAAAATTTCTGCTATATCAGCACATAATCTTATCTCATCCACTAAAAACACACCCTGGTTCCTCAGGCAAATGCCTCTGAGACCAAATCTGTCTGCTCCTTATTGCACCCTCATGGGCGCTTATGTCTTTTCTTAGGTGTGATGTTCAGTGTTGTTTATAGTGCTCTAGGTGCAGTCTAACTACTTTATATACAATAATACTATCTTCTCTGATTTATATTGTATTCCTGGCAATTCTCTTTGCCTTCTCCAATACAGAAGCACAGTGGGTTGAAGGCCATGGGGAATATCTCCATAATAACTCCCCAAATTTATTTCGAACTCCTAGTAACACACGGCAGTGACATTCTATTTGTTACCTCGTTGGATTCTTTGCTATTCTACATTGTCTCTTAGAGAAAGGCATTTAAATGATTTAAGCCCTCTGTGTCGAGCTTCATTGTTCTTCATTATTTGCTGTATTTCCTGCATTAGTATCATATCCACACCTGAAAATTCAACTCTCAGTAGCATTAGGTAAACCATTAAAAATAACAGAAAGCTGAGGAGGGTACATTGATCCTAGTGATCCTTTATGCTTTCTATTTGCAGTAAATCAGTCCCATCCTTTCCTACAGAGGACTTTTATTTTGTTGAGAAAATGTTCTTTCTTCTTCCAAGGCTTAGGCATTACAAGAATTTCTTCTGTTCTTGCCCGTGGCTACATTTTTTCTCTATGGCAGATTTTTTTTTTTCTCTGCAGCAAGACAGAGGCAATGGCTTAAGAAATATTCATCAAAATGTGTGTTTGGAACATGCAATAGCCACTCAGTGATACTGGAACAGTGGTGAGTTTAATCCATTTATCTAAACAAAGATTTAAGAGAATAGTTATAGTGGCAGAATATTTTGTGTAACACTATGAATTATTTAAAATAATTTAACTCTATAAATTGCTCTAGAATATTAACCAGAAATGAAAAAATATATTTCAAAAATTAAACCTCAGACTTTAAAGTGAAATTCAATAAAAATTTTACAAGGAATCTATTGAAGCAGGGATGTGTTTGGAGGCAGGGTGATTCTCAGATAGGATGGTTTTACAGCTGATGCCACCATTCATCATGACCAATATGCTAGAAAAGCTAGAATAGGTAAGCTGAAAGAAAGGTAAAAGTAACCACAATGGAAGACCAACTTTTTAGAAAGCTAAACGGTTTTTTAATATGCCTTAACAGAAATATGAGACAATAAATTGGCCATCAAGATTTTTAAAATGGTATTGAAACTCGATCTGGTCTCCCCTAGCAGACTAGTAAAAAATGCACTTGTTAACATCTACCCTGCCTTTATGTATTTGTGGAAGTCAGACTGCAATCCAGTATATTAGGGACCAAATGAACAGGACTCCATCTGTGGGTGTGGCTGCCTATCCTCCCTGTGGGCAGTCCACCAGTAACAAACCCGGTTTCTCTTCAGGACCGGCTACTCCTCATTCATTTCAAATGTCAAAGACATTGGCCTTTATCTTCAAAACAACTAAAAATCAAGCCAAATTACATTAAAGATGAAATTAATATCTTAGAGTGAATATAATATTTGCACTCCCCAGGAAATGATGCAGAACATAGTGCCCATCATGAATTATAAAAGAGGTGGCCAGCCCAGCCACATGACAAGTTTCAGTGCAAAAAAAAATAAAATATCTGGTGTGTCTTGCTTTAGTAATTGCTACAGAACACGACCCTTCAGGAAAGGCATTTCCACAAACATAATTTCTAGCTGAAAAATGCCGCTGCTCGCTTCCCCTTCTACAACCAAAAAGGAAATAGACCAAATCTAAAACAGAATTTGATCCCAAATGGCTTTTTATTGATAAAGCGGGTAATAGGGGATTTATGGGCACAAAATGAGAGTAATAGGACTGAAAAGGACCTTAAGTGGTCATTTTCTACCACAGTTTGCATTTACTACTTCATAGTACTCGGTACAGTCCCTCTGCCCCTGACTTTGCATAGAAGGTAATTGGAATCATAAAATCATAAAATGTCCTGAGTTGGAAGGGACCCATAAGGATCAGAGAGTCCAACTCCTGGCTCCACACAGGACCAGCCCAATCAGAGCAGATGACTGAGAGCGTTGGCCAGACACTGCTTGAACTCAGCCAAGCTCAGTGCTCCCATCTTCCCTGGGAAGCCTGTTCTAGGGCTCGACCATCCTGTGGGTGAAGAACCTTTTCCTGATCTCCAACTTAAACCTCTTCTGTCACAGCTTCATGCTGTTCCCTCAGGTCCTATCACTGGTCACCAGAGGGAGGAGATCAGCACCTGCCCCTTCCCTCCCCCTCATGAAGAAGCTATAGTCCACAATGAGGTCTCCCCTCAGCCTCCTCTTCTCCAGGCTGAACAAACCAAGGGACTTCAGCCTCTCCTCATACATCTTCCTCTCTAGACCATTCACCATCTTAGTTGCCCTCCTTTGGACACTCTCCAATAGTTTTATGTCCTTTTTGTACCGTGGTGCCCAAAACTGCACCCACTACTCAAGGTGAGGTCGCACCAGCACAGTGTAGAATGGGACAATCACTTCTCTAGCGTGGCTGGCAGTGCTGTGCTTGGTGCACCCTACGACATGGTTGGTCTTCCTGGTAGCCTGGGCACACTGTTGACCCATGTTCAACTTGCTGTCGACCAGAGTCCCCAAGTCCCAATTAGATACTGTACTCTGATGGGTGGCAGTATGAAGGTAAAAAACAGTTGCTGAAGAATTTGAGCTTGAAAATTCATATCAGGTTAAACATTATCTGCAAATGCTTTAAGGCTGTGCTTTTTTTAAAAAAAAAACTTTAGCCTCAGGAACTTTATGATTTGCTCTTTGGCAGCCCATTTATTGGACCTTTATTTTTATTGGGGCACTATAATTTTTAAAGAATGCCACAATGATCATGCTGGTATTTGGGGATCTCCTACATCAGTGTGCAACGCCAAGTACCCCATCTCTGTCATTCTCAGAGCAGGGAGAAATAAAGAAGTCTTTATATGGAGACTTCACTGAATGTCTCCCTTCCCAACCATCTCAGTGTCATATCTGACAGGCTTCACATAACTGAAAACAACTGTTTAGGTAGACACCTACCCTTTGAGGACTCGCCTAAGTAATTTGGAAAATGATCATTCAGCATGGTACAAAAATTGCTTCAGTGAACAGAAAGAGATGTCTTGATCACCAAGAGATATCCTGCTGTCAGGATGCAGCCCCTCCTGAAGAGAAGGGAGCCAGCAGCTAGGGGGGATCTCAGCACAGTCCATGGGGTGACATCCCACAGTATCCAAACACAGCAGGAAGAGCCAGGGAGTGGTAACAGGGTCCTTCAACAGTCCCAGACCTGGCAAGTAATGAACCAGGGCTGGGGTCCCTCCAGGGAGCCTTGGCAGGAAGAAAAGGAAATGGGACTGAAAACAGAGCTGGAGACAAGGCATGGTCCCTCCAGGAAATGGGGCCAATCAGAGCTGAAGACCAGCACTCCTATGGTATTGCTGGGGCAGGGATTGATAGCCACCACCTGAGCCAAAAAATGAGTTCCTGGGCCCATGGACAGTGAGTGGAGGGAGACCCCAGGTGAGGGCTACTGGTGCCCTCAAAACCCTGATATTTATTTCTCAGGGCTCCAGTCACTATTCTAGTGATGTTCCTGCACCCATGGAAGTCATCTCCCTTCTGCTTAATGACTAATGCCATTGGGAGTTTTGCTAACGAGGAGATCTAGCTTGTGTGCCCTACAGTCATAACCAGAACAGCAAAGATTTCCTATGTATACTGTAAAACCGTAAGACAAGCTTCAGAGGGTTACACACTAATGAATACTACTTTATACTTAAAAATATCTAGACAAGTTGAGACTAAATTACCAGGACACATTTTCAACATAGCAGGGATTGAATCTTGACTTCTTGAGGACAATACTAAAGACCCAACCACAAGCTAAATTTTCTTCAAATAATTTCAATTTATTCTGTCTAGATATGTAACTGCACCATTTCATTCCTCAAGTGAATGCATAAAAATGTTACCTTGTCCACAAGACCCTTCTATTACACTGTCATTCCAACGAATACAACATAGAATGATCAAAAAGATTTGCAACTCTAACTCCAACTTTCAAGACCAAGGAAAAATATATTCCTGTTTCACACATTAAATATTTGCAACGGAGTGAAAGATTTTACAATTTATTATTTAAATATGAGGTATTTTATCTGAATGTAAAATAAGCCTCAATTCTGAGTCAATCTCAGGCAAGTGGTGACAGCGGTGTTTTAATTTATATTGGAGCATGGACAAAATTAAACATAATTTCAAGTGAGCGTCAAACACTGAGAAAAATAAGATTGAAAATGAGGAGCCATGGCATGTCAGCCCGAAACAAGCTGCATGTAGAGGAAAGCTGCTACATTGCAATGGTAGGTAATTAGCCTTCAAATCTCTATTTCATTTAAAAAAAAAAAAAAAAAAAAACCACCCCAAATTCACATCTATATAGGGGCCTAAACAAGTTTTACCATCTACTGTATTCTTGTGGTTTAATCCCAGCTAGCAACTAAGCACCACACAGCCACTCACTCTATCCCCCCACAGCGGGATGGGGGAGAGAATTGGAAGAGTGAAAAAGAGAAAGCTCATGGGTTAAAATAAAGACAATTTAATACCTAAGGCAAAAGCTGTGTATGCAGGCAAAGCGAAACAAGGAATTCTGTCATCACTTCCCACTGGCAGGCAGCTGTTTGGCCATCCCCAGGAAAGCAGAGTTCTATCATGCGTGAAGAAAAATGGCATCTCAGCGAATGTTTCCCCTTTCCAGGTTTATATGCTGAGCATGACTTCATATGTTATGGAAAATTCCTTTGGTCAGTTGGGGTCAGCTGTCCTGGCTATGTCCCCTCCCAACTCCTTGTGCACCCCCAGCCTACTCGCTCGTGGGGTGGGGTGAGAAGCAAAAAAGGCCTTGGCTCTGCGTAAGCACTGCTCAGCAGTAACTAAAACATCCCAGTATTGTAGAATCATAGATTTGTTTAGGTTAGGAAATACCTTTAAGATCATTGAGTCCGACCATAAACCTGACACTGTCAAGTCCAACCCCTAAACCATGTCCCTAAGCACCACATCTAGGCATCTTTTAAATACCTCCAGGGATGGTGACTCAACCACTTCCCGGGGCAGCCTGTTCCAGGGTTTGACAATCCTTTCACTGAAGAAATTTTTCCTAATATCCAATCTAAACCTTCCCTGGTGCAACTTGAGGTCATTTCCCCTTGTCCTATCATTTGTAACTTGGAAGAAGAGACTAACACCCACCTCGCTACAGCCTCCCTTCAGGGAGTTGTAGGGAGTGATAAGATCTTCCCTGAGCCTCCTCTTCTCCAGACTAAATAAGCCCAGTTCCCTCAGCCACTCCTCATAAGACCTGTGCTCCAGACCCTTCACCAGTTTCGTTGCCCTTCTCTGTATACGCTCCAGCATCTCAAGGTCCTTCTTGTAGTGAGGGGCCCCAAAACTGGACACAGTACTCGAGGTGCAGCCTCACCAGGACTGAGCACAGGGGTACGATCACTTCCCTGCTCCTGCTGGCAACACTATTCCTGATACAGGCCAGGATGCCGTTGGCCTTCTTGGCCACCTGGGCACACTGCCGGCTCATGTTCAGTGAGCTGTCAACCAACACCCCCAGATCTTTTTCTGTCAAGCAGCTTTCCAGTTGCTCTTTCCCAAGCCTGCAGCATTGCCTGGGCTTGTTGTGAACCAAGTGCAGGACCCGGCTTTTGGCCTTGTTGAGCCTCATACAATTGACCTCGGCTTATCAATCCAGCCTGTCCAGATGCCCCTGTAAAGCTTTCCTACCCTCACTCCCACACAACTTGGTGTCATCTGCAAACTTAGTAAGGGTGTACTCGATCCCCTTATCCAGATCATTGGTAAAGGTATTAAACAGAAATGGACCCAATACTGAGTCCTGGGAAACACTGCTTGTGACTGGCAACCCACTGGATTTATTTCCATTCACCAGTCTTTTGGCCTGGGTATCCAGCCAGTTTATTACTCAGTGAAGAGTTTGCCTGTCCAAGCAATGTGCAGTCTGTTTTTCCAGGAGAATGCTGTAGGGAATGGTGTCAAAGGCTTTACTAAAGTCCAAGTAGACAACCTGGTGGATCTCATCCAGCTTTGTACACTTGTGTGTGTCTAAGTGATGTAGCACATCACTAACCATTTCCCATTGGATCATGGGGATTTCATTCTGCTCCCCATCCCTGTCTTCCAGCTCAAGGGGCTGGGTATCCAGAGAGCAATTGGTCTTACTACTGCTGATGGAGGCAAACAAGTCATTAAGTACCTCAACCTTTTCCTCATCCTTTGTGTTTCCCCCCACATCCAACAAAGGATGTTTTCAGCACAAATCCAAAACAGTCCCACACTAGCTACTATGAAGAAAACTAACTCTCTCCCAGCCAAAACCAGCACATGTATCCAAAGAGAACTGGAAAACTTATCAAAAGGTAACACTTTATCTTTTAAGAGATGCCATACCCTATTAACTTCAACATATCTAACACAAACTCCCCCCAAACCCTAACCCCCAAGAGCAGCTGTTTTGGAGTGGTCACCTTGGAGACTGCTAGATTTCTGGAAATGCTTATAAGAGAAGAGGTCCCTGTGACTTTGGACAAAGGCATGAATTCAGTTTTGTGTACTTCTACTGCAAACCAGTAGGACTGCAATTTATCATGAGGGAAGTATTTGGGATTTATGCTGTTCTTGCTTTGAAACAAACAAGCATTAGAGACAGCTGTACTGTTTGCCTTGAATTCACATCTGAACAGATATCAAGCCTGATACAAAGGTATCAACTTTGATAGCTAAAGATTTAGAATTTATAAAGAATTTAAGTCTGGATGTCCTCTAACAAAGTCACAGTACTGTTGTCTGTTTCATTTTAACCATTGCAACCCACCACTGTAATATTCAAGTCTTGGTTTCATCCAGTCCAAGTTCAACTGAAGTCCCAGCTCTTCACCCTGCCATTAGCTGGTTCTAGGCCTGCCATGTTCCCTAGTCAGTAAGGGAGCACAGACTAAAGCCACTTAGACACTATTTATGCCTGGTAAATTTAGATCAGTTTATTCTAAGGGCCTGCAGAATGATCACCTCACTACCTCTGTTAATGTAAGCTTTGTTGATTGGTAAATGTTCCCAGAAAAATGACCGACCTGGTGTTTCACATCTGCTATTCCTTCTTCCCTTTTGTGGAATGTGTTTATTCAATCTGTTCTGGAAAATGTTGTTAAGAATGGAAGGGAGACAGGTAGTACTATTAATGACAAGGCAAATGCTGTATATAACGTATGGAGAAAAGCCAACACAGAGAGTTGTCATTTATAAACACTAGGGAAATAATTCAGCAGGGGAATAAAATTGGTGAAAAAATATATCCTGCCAAACTGACAGGAAAAGTAAGTTACTGCATGGTATTCGCTTGCAGAAGTATATGAGGGCAACGGCTGTTTTCTGCTTTTTTTCTTATAAAAGCATCTTTCTTTTCATATTTATTCACATGCATGCAGAGAAACCTAGTTTCACAGAGGCTGATTTTAAAACATTTTGATAACACCTATTTAGCTCACAAACCACAAGGTTGTGTACTCACTACCTATTAGACCAGGAGTCAAGATTTTAAGCCCAAAGTGACAGAATCTACTAGGAGGTCTCTGCCGGGATTAGTACAAAACTGCATTTCACAACCTGCTTGGACCGTGGGAAGCAGCCAGCAAACTGCTTTCACTTTCCTGAGAGGAAAGTCTCACAACTGCCACCTCTAATGACCAACATAAATGGAAAACAAGGGACTCAAAGGTGGTGAAGGATAAGGGAGGCTGAAGAGAGGTTACAGCCGGCATCTCTGAGGAGAACTGGCCAGGCAGCTGAATTTCAGTTTTGCAATAACAAAACTCAACAAAGCAGATTACTTTTTCTTTTAATTCTCTAATCTTCACAGAAGACAAGAACACCAATATTTCCTTTCAAAACACTGAACAGTGTCTTTCCTTTAAAAATGGAGCAAGTGGACTTCAGCAAAGTAATGATACTGGAAGGACCAAGTCACACTGTTAATATTCAAAGGATATCTAAATCATACAACCAATTTCACCATTTCTAACCACTGATTCCCCTTGAGGGGCTCGATGTGTGCAGACTCCTGTTACACTAACAGCTCAGAAGCCTTGGCTGAAGCTGCCGTCTAAGTAATAAATGGGCTGCTCTGCAGCCACACTTCGAGCTGGCTGCTGCAAACTTCCAGGGCACCTGGAAATCTTAATTTGGTTTTGCCTCCATTTCAAACATCTAAACCTGTGATCTGCACGTGGACATCCTAAATGACACAGAGACGATGAGAGGAAGTTAGTGCCTCTGAAAATCTCCAGAAGTCCATTCCACCTGAGTATCTATCTCCCTTCATTGACTTTGAAAACACTGTTTAGAATTTTCAAGGTTTTAAACATCTGTTCAGTATCCAGGTTCTTTCTCCCTTTTAAAAAGGAACTCTTAGTGGTGCAGAACCACTTGTTTGCAGCAGCAACTCCTGGCTTTTGCAAAAGGCCTAATGGTCATAATACATAAAAAGGCATGGGACAATCAGGTTCCAGGCTGACCTGGGAGAGTTTGAACACTTATCTCCAGTGAATGCTTCAAAGCATGTGGGATGAGGAATTCTCTGTCTCACTTAATGAACTATTCCACCTGCAGCCAAGATAGGTGTTGGCACCAGAAACAAAGCAAGATAAAGAAATGTGATAAACTTCTGATGCGAGGACTGGCAGAAAGGAACGAAACTGGTTTCTTGGCCTTGAGATGTGCATGCAGTTCACATCAGAACGGTATTATGCTGTTTGCTAGCAGCATCCTATGCTGCATTAGACAGAGCATGGTCAACAGGTTGAGGGAGGTGATGCTTTCCCTCTGCTCAGCTCTGGAGAGACACATCTGTAGTGCTGTGTCCAGTGCTGGGCTACCCCCAACTTGAAAGACACAAATGTACTGGAGCAAGTCCAGCAAATGGCCATAAAGATAATTAAGGGACCAGATTGTCTGTCATACAGAGAGACACTGAGAGAGCTGGGACTGTTCAGCCTGCAGAAGAGAAGGCTTAGAGGCGTTTTATCAATGTGTATAAATACCCGATGGGGGGAGTAAAAAGGACAGAGCCCGACTCTTCTCAGTCGTGCCCATTGACAGGAATAACAAATATGTGCATAAACTGAAATACAAGAATTTTCCATTTAAACAGAAGAAAAGAAAATTTCCAAGGTGATGGTGGTCAGGCACTGGAACAAGTTCCTCAGAAGGGCTGTGCAGTCTCCATTCTTGGAGATATTCAAAACCTGATGACACAGCCCTGAGCAACCTGCTGGAGGTCACCCTGCTTTGAGCAGGTGGGGGTTGGACTAGATGATTTCCAGAGGTATGTTGCCTGTGAAAGTTAAAAGCATCCATGGAAGCAGGGACCAAAACCTGGGATTTGGTGGGGGTTGATTAAAGTTAGACAACTTCCAATTCAAGCAAGACAGCAGCAGGAGGGTTAACCAATTCCAGGAACTAAGTGGGTTGGATTGCTGTCCAGGAACAAAGGCAGGATTTATTCATTGGCACGATTTACTGAATAACAGTTGTACAGCTGAGAAAATGCTTCAGAAACATTTTCCCAACTGACTGTGCTGCTAATCACAGCCCCATGATGCTCCTGAAACCTTACACAGACTGTGAGTACCCTTCCTCCCACTCTGCATAAGATCCAGATAAAATATGGCCTTGTTATGTTTCCATAATGTATATTTAACTACTGTCACTGTTCTTTTGCTTAAATTGTGTGAAGATCACAGGCTTTGGCTCTTCATACAAATTTTATGCTGCAGGGCAAGAGTAGCCAGCTATGTCTTTCTGCCTGATACTGCAACTATGAAAGCAGGTGCAATCTTTGGCATAAAAGCAGCAGGGGTACAGTCAAGAAAAGAAATGAGAAATTATTATTATGACACATAGAATTAATGAGAACTTTTCTGGAAATCTTTGGTAAGCATTATACTTTTTTAGAAAGAGGCAGAAAAGTTTGAAAGATTTTAGTGAAGGGGAAAAAAAAAAAAGAATCCAGAAGATGGAACTACGGTTTCAAAAGCTACATTTAAGAAAGACACTTCATTTGTTTAATTTCTCAAAATACAGATTACGCCATCACTTGATCACAGCCTACATGTAGTACACAGGAAGATTTCAAAGCGCAGAGGAATACTGCTCGTAGAAAAAGGTATATAGAAATCTATTATCTGAAAGCTGAACCTAGACAAATTGGGAGTAAGAAATAAGTTGTCAATCTTCAAATGACAATAAGTATCCAGTGAAACAATTTAATGACTGACATAATGGATTTTCCATCATCTGAATTTAGTACATTGCTACTGCATGACAATAGTGTTGCTGAATATATCCAATAAAGGTGATTGCAGGAAGAAGGACGTGAGTTGACAGATCTCATTGACGCCTGTTTTAAAGACTTGATTGATACATCTGATTCTGAAGCTGAGAGGCTGTTTTTCTGAGTGATGATAATTATCTTACCTTTAATTAATGTGCCATTAGTAAGCCTCTAATGATTGGCTTATACTCACAATGTTTAGCGTGAGTAGTAGCTGCTCTGCAAATAAATAAATCTCCTTCCATGTTAATGTGTATATGTAATAATCGAGTATTTTACTTCCATGTATTGCCCGTCTGGATCACTCAGTTTGGGGCTCAGCTTGTCGATGTGTCCATCGCCTAGGAACAACAAAATTAAACACTCTGCTCAGGCAGAGTGAAGATATTACTGCCCCGTGCTGCATCCCTGCATGTCGCTCCAAGGTTAAATATGAATGAAATTTTCCATTTGAACGCCCCTAAGCCAACCCAGATGGTGCAGGATATATACTAGTCTGGCAAGTCCAAGTATTGCAGAAAGAGTCAGACTTTTCAGAGGACAGTGGGTGTAGGGTACCCCACAATACCTCGACCTTGCTTTGCCTGAGGTAGCATGGTAAGTTTGGTTGCACAGAGGGTCTCAATTCCCTAAGCCATAAGAGGGCTAACCCCAATACATTCACATATCTCTTATAAGAACTGGTACCTTTTGCAACAACTGTGTTCCAGATGGAATTCCAGGACCAGTGCTACAGTTAAAGTCTAAGACCACTGAGGAACTCGGCCTGTCTTTTCACAAACAACTTGAGCAAGAAAGTTGCAAAAAGGGAACCAGAAGAAAAACACATCAAGCCCTGCAAAGGCAGAGCAGTGAGCTGCTTTTTCTTCACTTAACATCAGTGTGACAGTGCATGACCATGGAAACATCAGTTTGGCTACACATTCATTGACAGGCATTCTTTGAGGAGGCACATGTGCTGTTGCACCCCCACCCTGAATCTTCCAGATCATCTAGCTGCACAGATGCAAGCTCGGACCGACTGGACTATACAAAGGCGAGCGTGCACATTTATCTTTGTTGACCCACCACCTACGGCTCAAGACTCCCACTCGAGGTGGCAGCACTGGATCCAAAGGGTGGTGGAACCTTTGTTTTACTTTTTCCTCCCTTTTCTTCCCTCTCTTTTTTCTCTCAACTTTCTTCTACTCATTTTTTTCCTCAAAAGACGTTGCCTAGTTTTGCCTTAAAGTAGTTGATAAGCAGAAAACACCTACTCCATTGCACCTTTAACCACCACGCTTCTTTTTTAATTGTTTTAAGAAAGCCAATATATCATTTTGTACTGTTCCTCTGAGTCATTGTTGTGACTCCACTGCCACTGTGGTCCTGCCATGCAGGGATACTCTTTTTGGGGGATTATAAAGATTCACCTCCCTTGTCACCCACCAAGTGGGGCGAGACAGTACAGTAACGAAAAATCTTTGATTTTTACAGTCTTTTTATTTTTTCCTTCTCGCCTTGCTATTACATGACAGTACTATGACTAAGAAACAGAAAGAAAGTTAATCCTTAGGTCTGTAATGTTCCAAACCAGCAATCACTAAACCCAAATACTCATAAGACAAGTGCAAGATGACCTTGTACTGCCTAAATAGTACTTACAAGCTAATAAAGACTGAGACAGCAATGCATCAATGTCATTTGGCTATGAACTCTCAAACATGGAGATGTGTGGGATGAAGGCTCACATATAACAAGCAGGTGCATGGAGATGAACTGTATTATTCAGGTCACCATATCAAATTTAGAAGCCTCATGCTCAGCCTTGTTTCACACACTGCTTTCAGAAGACAATACCTACTTGGTAGTCTGCCCAGATTACCATCTTTGAAAGGTTGTGGAGATTAGGGATGGTCCCTGACAAATGCAGGAAGGTAAATGTTGCACCCACTTTCAAAAAAGGCCAAGAAGAAGATCTTGAGAATTCAATATTGAACAGTCTCACTTCAGCCCCTGGGAAAATCCTGGAGTCCTCTTGGAGCACATTTCTCTACACATGAAGAAGAATAGTACGGGAACACTTATCGTGGATTTACAATGGGTAAATCAATGCTGACCAATCTAATTGCTTTCTAAGATAAAATTACTAGATGTCAGATGAAGGACAAGTAGTGCACATCATTAATCTCAATTTCAGCAAAGCTGTCAATGTATTTCCCACAAAAATCTTCTATCTAAGTTGAGAAATCATGATTTAGATGGGTGGATCAAGCAAGGCATAAACCTCTGGTGGCATGATCATGCTCAGAGAATAGTGGCTAATGGGTTGTTCTTTACCTCAAGGCTGGTAACAAAGAGAGTACTACAAGGGCCAGTCCTGCAACTTGTTTAACATCTTCATCAGTGACCTGGAGTAGGTGACAGAATGTACTCTTGTTAAAGTTGCAGATGACACAAACAGGTACACTCTTCGCTGGGTTCAAAACTACCTGTCTGGCTGAGCCCAGAGAGTGGTGGTGAATGGAGTGAAATCCAAATGGCGACCGGTCATGAGTGGTGTTCCCCAGGGCTCAGTGTTGGGGCCCATCCTCTTCAACATCTTTGTTGGATGATTTGGATGAGGGAATTGAGTGCACCCTCAGTAAGTTTGCAGACGACACCAAGCTGGGGGGAAGTGTCGATCTGCCGGAGGGTAGGATGGCTCTGCAGAGGGACCTGGACAGGTTGGATCGCTGGGCAGAGGCCAACGGGATGAGGTTTAATGTGGCAAAGTGCCGGGTCCTGCACTTTGGCCACAACAACCCCAGGCAGCGCTACAGGCTGGGAGCGGGGTGGCTGGAAAGCTGTGTAGAGGAAAAGGACCTGGGAGTGCTGATTGATGCTCGCCTGGACATGAGCCGGCAGTGTGCCCAGGTGGCCAAGAAGGCCAACGGCATCCTGGCCTGTATCAGGAATAGTGTAGCCAGCAGGAGCAGGGAGGTGATTGTCCCCCTGTACTCAGCCCTGGTGAGGCCGCACCTCGAGTACTGTGTCCAGTTTTGGGCCCCTCACCACAAGAGAGACATCGAGGCCCTGGAGCGTGTCCAGAGAAGGGCAACGAAGTTGGTGAAGGGTCTGGAGCACAGGTCTTATGAGGAGTGGCTGAGGGAACTGAGCTTGTTTAGTCTGGAGAAGAGGAGGCTCAGGGCAGACCTTGTTGCCCTCTACAACTACCTGAAAGGGAGTTGTGGTGAGCTGGGGGTCGGCCTCTTCTCACAGATAACTAGTGACAGGACAAGGGGAAATGGCTGCAAGTTGCGCCAGGGGAGGTTCAGGTTGGAGATGAGGAGAAATTTCTTCTTGGAAAGGGTGGTCGGGCATTGGAACGGGTTGCCCAGGGAGGTGGTGAAGTCACCATCCCTGGCGGTGTTTAAAGAAAGGTTGTATCTGGTACTGAAGGATGTGATTTAGTGCGTAATAGGCGGGGGGGAGGGGGGGATGGTTGGACTGAACGATCCTTGAGATCTCTTCCAACCTTAATGAATCTATGATTCTATGATTCTAAACTGTGGGACCAAACAATATGCTGAAGGGCAGGCCTAACATCCAGATGGACCTAGGCATGCAGGAGTGTGTCAACAGGAACCTGAGGAAATTCAGCTGGGACAAATGTAATTTGAGAAGGATGAGCCCTTGTAACAGCACAGGCTGGACACTGCCTGCCTGAGGAGCAGCTCTGTGGGAAAGGCCCTGGAGGTCCTGCTGGGGCAAAGCTGAGCATGAGGCTGCAGGAACGCTGGCAGCAGAGAGGCCCCCAGCATCCTGTATTGCTTGTAGGAATCACAACTGATACGAGGGAATTACAGAGAGTTGTTATGGTAAAATCTTGGGAAATTAGACATCCTGTATGGCTGGTGTGGTGAAAGGCTAATTTTGTCTGAATCAGAGGAAATGAATAAAGCAGTGTGAAATCTGTCAGTATATTAACACATTTGGTAGCTGATCCTTTTCCAGTTAACAGAGTCACTGCAAAAACACCAGGGTATCTGTAAACATTTCCATTCCCTCTCTCCATCAGCAACACTATTTTTGCAGTGCCACCATTTCATGTTGTGTTTTCAAGCTCAACAAGAAATAGGTTCATGAGCATTTCTACACAGGTATTGTCAAGTATAATTAACCTCATTACATGGCAGATGCCTATAAAGGCAGTGTCTGCATTTGAACTACTTGTCCCGGCCACTTTCAGGTCTGATTTTCAACAACTCACTAAGGATGGGATTAATTGCACCTTAAATGTGCCTACCTCACTCTTGGTGAGTCGTTCATTTGTAAACACCTGCCTCATGCATGATTTTGGGTGAATCTCGCTTGAGGTGTTTTTCCTACCAGCTGGAAAGCTTTGTGAATGCTGCATGGTGAGATGGAGATGGGAGAAGGTGAAATGGTGGTAACACTTTAAACACAGGTGGAACTATATGTAGCCAAAGGCAAGACCAAGACTGTTCTCCTAAATTTTGGGTGCCTGAGGGTTAGCTTTGTCTCACACATAATGCCCAGCCTCACGGTGACTCTCTCCAGTGCTGGTTTGCAATGCTTCCTTGGAAGTCTGTAAGTAACTGGGCAGTCCCAAATGACAGACAGACACTATGTGCCAAATTTCCTTATTTTAAGAAGCTGAGGAAAATATAGTATTAAATCATTTCTGGCTCAAAAGGTGAACAAAAGTCCCAAAGCATACAAGGCAGCTTTGAAGACTGGATCACAGCAGCACCAAGGCAGCCTGACTGGAGCCCAGACAGTGGGGTGCAGGGACACACGCACCCCCAAGCACTAGGTGATGTAGCTTAAGTTGAAAAGCAGGGCTATTCGGCTTGGCACAGCACTAAGCAAATGCAGCCACAAAGCTTCTGGATCCAAATCAGTATCTCCAGATGACACTGAGCTGTGCTGTGGGAGCTCAGGGGTTCAGGCAACGCGGCGTTATGCAGCATAGAAGGCTCTGCTTTTTCCCTCCTCTCTGCTAAAAAAAAAATGTCTGTGCAGGAATATTTGTCCCAACACCTCATGAGAAAGCATTTACAAGGAAACAATGGGGTTTCAGAGTTAAAGTACATTTTTACAAAGGTTCTGCACCTCCTCACCAAAGGCACTAGTGATCGTTTGCCAGAAAAGAATTTCAACAAAAGTGGATATGGCATAATGAACCCCTGAAACTGGCCCTGGCACTGGGGTGTAAATTCCCAATTCATACTAAATTACACATACTTCCCACTCTACTTGTATGTTGGTTCACCCCAGAAGCCCAGACCATGCGCAGAGCCCTGGGGTTAGCATGCCCAAGTCCTCCCGTCCAGCTGTCCAGATGATGATATGGCAGAAATGCGCTCTGACTTCTTTCTACCCACACACCCCATTTTCCTTCCCAAGGAAAAAAAACACTGAGGGGAGACATGGCTTTTGCTCAAGCCTCATCTTGGCACGGAGCTGGGTACGGCAGGAGGTGAAGATGTGCAGCTGCACCTGGGAGCTGGCGAATGTCCCGACGTCGCGCAACGCAACACACGCAGGGCAACTTCCTACAGTCGGCTCGGCGTGGAGATTTCGCAAAGTTAAAAGGCAAATGCCAGTTCATACTTATTCTAGCAAGGGTAAAGACAAACATAGGTATTTTTGAACCAAGACTATAAAAAGAGAATTACTAAATGATTAACCCAATCCTTCACTTTCTGGCTCTTGAAGTTTCTTTCCAAGCTCTCCCTCAGTCATACAAACGCAGGAATGATTCCCATCTCTGACAGCTCTCCTGTTAACACGTAATTCGTGGAACTGAGCAGTGGGATGTAGCTCAGCATGTGGCTGTGGCCCCAGTCTGCAAAGCATAATCCTCTTGCCTAGAGGCTGCTTTACTAAATATCCCAGATCTCGCTGTCTCATTGCAGCTTGGGGTAGCAGTGGCTTGTGGTGTGGAAACAAAGCCATGCTGCTTTTCTCCGCCTTACCAGTTAGCTTCACCAGGGCCCGCTGTAACATCCCGATGGACTTCTGAGTGGGCACACAGAGATCCATGTGGGAGCGCTTTTCAAACGTGCGGTGGATGAGATAACTCCCCTCTTCAAGAGGCTGCTTTGATTTAATTAAAGTAGATGCAAAGGCATCAATAGGCATCAACTGGCTCAGTTGTTGGTTAGCTCTGCTGCTAAATTAGAATCTTATCTTTTCTCAAAGACAGAAGTTCTGAACTAATTCACAGGCTCAGCCTTTGGTATGGAACACAATATTTAGGAAGCTTGTATCTCAAAAGTATTCCTTGCATCCATGTCTTCATAATATAATTTTGTTCTTGATGTACACAAAGTGTAATTATGCTATCCACACAACAGAAAACAGACTAACGGTACCTCCATGGTTCAAGCCTTTCTGCTATTTACAACACCAGGGCTTGACAGAGAAAATCATTATCAAGAAAATGCAGAAAAGCAGAATTTTAGAATCAGGATTGTGTATTGCAGTGAAGGTTCTATTTTTGCAACATTTTGCACAACATAACCATTCCTTTTATGAAGCCAAGAGATGCACCACATTAGGATGATTTCTGTAGCAATTTCTTACACTTTCCTAGAACACAGATACACTCTGAGGATTTATTAATACATTGAAATCAAACCAGCCAACAAGCAGAAATAGTACAAATGATTACTCTTTTGAGATTTGATAAAATGTGTTTTAGCAACTGTTTAGAAACCAGAGAGAAGCCTACAATTAAGGAACAAACAGAATGAGTGCCACTGAATTTAATCTTGCTGGTATCAAAACAGATGAAAGGGCATTATGCATTACTATTGTTTAGAGCTGTGAAGTGTGGCTTTTTACAAACTAAAGGGAAGACTGTAGATAAAAGTCCTATGTTGAAGTTGGGAAAAACAAATTAAGCATGAAACAATAAGCAAAACCCAGTTAAAAGGATCATTAAGAAAGCAAATAGAAATACTGAAGGTTGAATTTCCAAATATTCTTTGACCTAAAATAATGACTTTTCAAAACCACATTTTCTACAGTTACTCAAAATAAACACACTCAGAAATGGTGGGGACCAATTAAGGAAATGATACACTTGTTATAAAATGCTGCCTGCATTTTTCCTTGCGCATGAAAGAGAGGGAGAGACAATCAGAAAATCATGGACAGTGAAAGCGGAAAAAGGAGATCAGGAGGCGAGATGGCAGGCCAGTCTCCATGGGTGAGGCTGCAGAAAAACGAACGCTAAATGTTGTTC
The DNA here is from genome assembly GCA_013399095.1 of Psophia crepitans. Lineage (NCBI taxonomy): Eukaryota > Metazoa > Chordata > Aves > Gruiformes > Psophiidae > Psophia > Psophia crepitans. The sequence goes on along the minus strand of VWZZ01002135.1, from coordinate 71,283 downwards.
TCATGCAAAGTCCTGAAGCACTTTTGTAGAAGGGTTTATTGACCTTTCACTAGTCCCACAGGCAAAGTGAAATATTGGCCAGCTCTGTCTCTGCCAAAATGAAACAAACACACTCCAGGTCTGGACTATTTATGGTCTTCCATCATCAGTCTACAGCAAAAAGGAACTTTATAATCACAGAACTAAATTAAATAAGAACAGAACCACAACTTAACAGCAATTTATGGCCACCAATTTTTCTGTTCGCATCCGGGTGGCAATCATATTTTGCTTCTCTCGGTTCACTGCTGTAACACTTCAGCTTGACAACCCCTGCGGCTCTCTGAGAGTTGGTGGAGTTACACCACAGTAAAACTGGAGACGCGCAAAGGGACTCTGTCCCTTTTTCACTGACTGCTGTGGAAACTTAAAATGACTAGCATCAAAAAAATCCTTCCTTCCCTGTTGCAAGCATGAACTGCTGCCAGGATAAAAGCATATGAAACTGTGGCTTTAAATTGAGTTTCTTCTGTGAAGTCTACAAGTGATTCAACAAGACAGACATTCAAATTATACTAGTCCAGCACATTCTTACCCAAATCCCCATCCTGTGAACTTCCCATTACTATGCTAGCGCTTTTGCTACTCCCAGTAAAATCAATGACATAATTTCCATTCATGGGAAAGACCAAAGCCACTTGTCAGAGAAGTGCTTCTCTTTCTCTCTCTTATATTCTCTTTTTCTATCTTCTCCTTATCAAACTTTTGGATTTTGCAGGGAATGTGATGGGTCCTATAATGCCTGTTAGAATCTTAGAATCATAGAATCACTAAGGTTGAAAAGGACCTCCGAGATCATCAAGTCCAACAGTCAACCTAACACCACCATACCTGCTAGACCATGTCCTGGAGTGCCACATCTACACGTTTTTTGAATGTCTCCAGAGACAACAATTCAACCACCTCGCTGAACAGTCTGTTCCAACACCTCACTACTCTTTCCATGAAGAAGTTTTTCCTAATATCCAACCTAAACCTCCCCTGACGCAACTTGAGGCCATTGTTCCAGAAATATACCTCCAAGAAGTAAAACCATACAGTTTTGTAAGTTACTTCTGCCGGCTCACGGCTCCCAAAACATACCTATTGTCTCTTTTTGTGGATCTGCTTATGGCAGAAACATGCAGGCTCAAAACACCACCAGACAGTGGAGGTTTATATAGGCAGACACAAATCATGTTCAGGTTTTCTGGTCCTGAGCTGATGACGGCAATGGAGCAGTCTGAGATATCTTCAGAGAATGTCTGAGAGATTTGCAGGGTGTGGATCTGGCTTCATTAGCTGCCTGGCAAAAGACAGTAATTTAATCATCTAAGAAGTGATAGGCAAATGGCATGAGAAATCCTGTCAAATCAAAGCTTTAGGCTGATCCAAAAAAATGGAGACAAAATTATCACATCAATGAAAAGGCAGTGCTATGGATCCAAACACAGACGGTGAGGATTTCTATAGATGAGCCATGTTTTGTCTCATTCAGGATGTTAATTTGGTCCCAATCCTGCAATTCTTAGCTATATAAGGAAACCAATGTCTGGGGAAGGAACACTTACGCTGTTACCAGATTGTCTGTGTATTAGGGCAGCAGGATCTAAATCTACTGTCTGTGGCTGGAGTTGTTGTGCAGGGGAAAAGTCAGGCAAAATCTTAACAGCAAAGCAGAAATTGGTTGTCACGAAAGAAGCAGCTTTTGCCAGTAAGACTAGTGAGTCATATCTGAAAGATCTGGGTTTATCGTCTGTTTGGAGATCTGCAGCATACAGACCTTGACATCCATACCAGGTCTATAAAGGTTTGCAGCCAATGTTCATACAGAGACGTGCTGGCTCTGTGTCACATGCTGTTCTGGGGGCCACACATGGGTCTTCTGGGACCTGTCTACACATGTTAATTCGTGTAACTCTTTTAGACCAAACAGAAAACATCATCCACTTAGGCACATTTCTTGGTTTGTTTTGATAATATCCGTTTCTTTGCAATAAAGATTTTGAAAAAAACTTTTTTTTTAATAAAGAAACAAGTACTCACTGTATATAAGACATAGTCTTTGCTATGCTTTATGTTTTTTCTGAGGTTTTATTAGTACAGAGAAATATAGTAACCTGCTAGTGATTCAGTAACTTTGAATTACCTATTATTTTCACCAGCTATAGAAAATATAGTAACCTGCTAGTGATTCAGTAACTTTGAATTACCTATTATTTTCACCAGCTATAGAAAATATTTGCTTTAGCAGAACTCAGTGGAAGGCAGATTTTTCTCTCCGATACAGGTGAAAAGAGACGGTTTGAGTTGTTTGGGAGTTTTTTCATTCATTTTTTGGTAAAATTTTTCTCCCATTTTTTGGCAGAATGGTTTCATTCTCCCTTTTGGTAGGGAGAAAGGGGAATGTGGGATTTTCTACCTCGGTACTAAACAGGTACTTGCAACTTTTGTTCTTGCAATGGCAAAATTAAATCTACAAGCCAGTTTATAGTGTTCCTGTAAATAAGCAGCAACCTCCTGAAATGACCAACTGTCTGTCACTTACAGTGTCTCTGAAAAATGGTCCTACAGTGCTGCCTTTGCAAACCATGGTATAAATTCGCATGCAAAAGATAGTGATTAACAGAGTAAGGATGAAGTTTGTTTTATCCCATTTTAGTGATCTCAAAGTGCGAAGTCAGTATCTAGGGTCATCCAAAGTGACTCCAAGATCACTATAATCAAGAGGCACTTGAAAGGGTGAATCTCACCATCTTCAAGAGCTTCTTTATGAAAGGCTACATCACCCTGCAGAGCTGCTTATCTTTCCATAACAGCTGAAGTAAGGAACAGGTTCAGCCATGCCAAGATGCCTCTTAAAAGTAATGAATGGATCATTTAACATCTCTGATCCAGAAAACTTGGAAAACTCCAGAAAACTGTGTGATGAACAGATGTTTTCATTGATCTTTTTGTTTGCTGGTCCAAAACACTCTTCCCTCTCCCTTTTGGTAGAGCAGTAGGAAACAAAGGCAGAAAAAGCTTAAAGAATTGCAAAACTTGAGAGGTTTTCTGGTAGCTGTACCACCTGTACCAAAACTTCCCGGGCCATTGGGAAGACCTCCAGATATTGCTGAGATCTCCATTATACAAAGATGTATAAAATACACTTTTAGATGTGAAATACAGAAACAATTCTGAAAGAATCAGCGTGAAATTAGCCAGGTATCCGCAGGTTCTCCTGCACAATCACGTATCTTGCCTGTCAGCCCAGAACTGGAGGCAGACGTATGGCACGGCTCTAAACAAAGCGACAAGCAGAAGCCCTGCCAAATCCATGCCGCGGTTCCAAGGCCATGAATTCCATGAGCCTTTTGCATCAATTGTTTTCTCTTGGGTCACTGCATGACATGTCGCACTGCGTGTGAGGAGCTGGGATAAGACCCTGTCGCTCTATTGCCTTGGCTTCTTCTGAAGAATCTCATTACGAACCTGAAGAGCTCGGCTAATGGAGTTTAAAGTGACAGAGTCTTTTATAGTCCAATAAAACCTTTTAAGATGTACTTCAGGGGTTTCTAATTCTCTCAGCAACACAGTAAATATAATGAACGTAAAAATTATCCTTGCAGATGTTGCGGTGTCAGTAACAATAACAAAATCTCAGCACGGCACAGGACAAAAATAACATCTGGGATTTTGATTCACTCAATTTAATCACACAGTGTTTGAGCATTTATGGTTTTACAGTTTTTGTTTATTGATTTACAGTATTTTAATAAGATTACTGTGAAAACATATATGCTGAACTGGTACTTATATGGGAATATACCAATGCCCATCACTTCCCTCATTGCTTTCTACAGAGTGCTAATTTGCAGCCCTCTGGAGCTCACAGGAAGATTTAACGTTAAACAGCCTGCTCCCTAGTATGAGGGGAAGGAGATGACTAATAACTATTTCCCAAGCCCATCAAAAGACCATGAAGCCTTCTAAGACTTTGCAATAAGGGAAAATAAAAATTGCAGAATGATGCCATTTATATTTCTGCTGATTTAAAACCAAGTGGGGAAGTATTAGCAAAGCAACACGCTGATCTATCGGTCACTGCTCAGGCAATTTCCAAAACATTCTGAGCATAAAAGTCATTTGTTGCTTTGTGGCCAACACAAAAGTGCCAGTAGTTTCAAATTTGCGAGCGAGAGGCCACAGAGAAGCAATTCTTCCCATATCCACGCACTTGGGTGTGCACATGCGTGCAGCGAGGGATTTGTCGTGTGTAAGTTTTGCCATCTAAAAGTCAGGTCTCTCAGCTAGGCAGCTGCCCGTGGCTCACACATGAAGAGGACTTTTCCACAAATGTTCTCCCTCCACTTGGTGATCAAGGTACCCAGGAAAAGCAGTACAAGTACCCATTTTCTGCAAAGTCTGGCCTCAGAAGATGTCATGCTGCCACCCCCTCTGAAAGCCATGTTTAGTAACCCAGGATTACTATGAAATAAGTAGTCTGGGTGGTCCTTGGTCCGTGTCCCTGCATGGTGCAGGAGACTGCTACCAGGGCTGTGCTCACCACCAGCACCACTGCTGTCCCCAGTCCCTGTCAGAAACAACTCTTGTGAATGATTGCATTAAAGACAGGAGGAAAAAAGGCTGCTGGGAAGAATATTTCATTTCTGAACTCATACAAACGACTGTCACCTTCACCCATGGGAACAGTTTTTCACTTGCACTCTCAGATATCTCTTGTCATAAAAAGGACACTGTGAAAGCCAAGGTTTTCCAGAAGACTTCCTGGCCCTTGCCCCGTGACCCAAATTCCAAGGCACAACCACCCCTGTCCTCCCAGCAGCTGCCATCACACAAGCCATGCAACCCCCTCCTAACTCCTATGGTAAGGGTGACTCCCAGGTGCTGTCAGTCGGTGTAACTCCATGGCAAGTGCACTTGATTGCTGCCAGTTTGACCAGCAGGCAAATTAACACTGTGCTTGGTAAAGGCAGGGAACACGCTGGAGCAAAAATAAACTTTGGCATTAATCTTGAGAAGGAGACATTTTTAGTTAGAATGGATGGCCATTCCTTACATTACCGGCTCTGAGCCAGACTTTTGCTTGCACACCTTTATATCTTTCAGGTGACCCTGAACCTATTACCACGTCAGGCTGAAATTTCCCTGCCACTGCTTGATCCAGTACTGCTGCAGATGTGTGGGGGCACAAGGCATAACCCCTCTCCTCTTTGCAATGGTAAATGCTCACTTTGTGCTCTAATGCTCTGGCCTCAGAGCTCGGTGTGCGTGGTTGGAGATATTAGATGAAGTCAAGTTTCCTCTCTCTGCAATGAATACGTTTTTGGAGTAGCATTTTTTTTTCTTGTTCTGGTTCAGGATAGTCAACAGCAGTAATAAAGTGTTTTTTACTCCTTCGCAGATTGAATCTATGCGCTTTCTTTAGCTCTCACTTTCCAAGGAAGTTTTGCTAGCAATATCAGCTGATCAAGTTTGGCATCGTTTGGGGAATCAAGAACATTATTATTAATACCCCAACTGCCAGAGAAACAGAATATAACTTTGTATGTCCTCCTCTGGGTTTTTAATCCATTCAGATGGGAACTCTTTAGCTGATAATTCAGTAGCATCAGACTTTTCATTTTAGAGGCAATGATTCACTCTCACATTTTATTTCTTCCTGTCACATAACAAACAACAGTTCATTTGTATGCTTCTCTGTGGAGGTACAACTAAACAACCATTTTGGTGAGAAGAGAAAGCAGGCATGTCAAGGAAGACAAAAATTGGGGATTATTTAGGTTTTTTATCATTGATTTTTTTTCTGTTTAAAAATGTCAATTCCTTTATTGTAAAAAGGGAAACAAAAGAAAATGTCAGCTATTATGATGAACAAAGCATAATTTACTTCAACCATGAGTTCCACCATTATTTGTTAGTCAGAAAATCCCATGAACAATAAATTTTGGTATCTACTGACATTAGTAATAAAGGCCACCCCAGGCAGAGCATTTATTTCAGCCAAGTATTATGTATTCTTCAGCTGTCAAACATGAGATCTGTCAGAAACAGCAGCTGGGACAGTAATGACAGCTACATACTGATATGGCACAATAAGCTTCTCAAGAAAAAATTTTAAATGTATTTCAAAATCATTGAAATTGTTGTTATGCTGAGTGGGCCTTGCATTTTCCTGTAACGGTTCTATGTTGAAAGCTCTTACAATTCAGCAAAGGAAATGAGATAGTGGATGCAAACAGCTGGGTCCTTTTTATTAAAAAAAACAAAACAATACTCCCGAGGAATTTGATCCCTGAAAGAGAATTACTTTTCATAGTAAGAAAACACTGTTGCTTTAGGGGTTTGGTGGTTTTTTTGGCATTACATAAACAAATATTTAGCCTTCTGCATACCATTTCTCAATACATACTTGCTTTGATGTCTCAGTGTTGAGACCTAAATTCTTTGCTGATTCATACCCTGTCAAATCAATGCAGCAATTCCACGTAAACTATTATGTTTCAAAGCCTTGTCTATCCCCGACTTGCAAACTCAGCTCTATGTTAATGTAAGAAAATTATATTGTACCCTGGATAATCTGTTCCTTATGTTAAACTTTCTCACCCATGATCCCCCAAGGCTGGAGGACATGTTTCTGCTCACAGTTGTGCTCCTCCGGTTGGAATTCTGATCTGGAGAGTGCTTCTAAGAGTATTTCACCATAAATGTTTTCCTAATTTTCATGGGTTTTTTTAATTAATAGGGGAAATTAGTGCAGATTTATTGGAGAGTTTAATCCAGCAATCTTTTAAAAATGGAATCTGAGAATTCAGTGACATGTAGTAACAGCTTGGTTGAGCTATTCACAACCAGCACACCATTCCCAACATCTCCATGAAGTAGCCTGCAAAACACCAACCTCCAGAGTGCTGCACAAGGACAGGGTCTAGGGTGTGCTGAGCATTGCTTGTGGCTTGGCACTCCTCTACTCTGGGTGACCTGTGAGATATTAAATGACATCAATGGAAGGAAGACGTACCAACAGATTCAGGACAACAGTCTCAAGAAAAAGTAATAGATCTATTTGGGTTGTTTTAAGCCTCCTTAGTGAAGTTAAAGAATTGTCACTCACGGCCTGATGTGGTAGGAGAATCCCTACTTATTTTGTTTTCATTCAAAGTCATAATTGTCATGACTTTTTGATGATATTTCCTTGAAAATTCATTTACATCTCACAGGGTAGAAGGAAGAGGTTTTATATAATACCTAGAGTTGGTCAAGTCACATCAGAAGATGCAAAGAAAGTTCTGATTCTTCAAAACCAACATTTGGCAAAGGAATACATCAAGCTCTGATTAAATTTCACCATGAGAGGTTTCTAAGCTCCAGGAGTATACTCTTTCCCTCTGTTACAGCTGTTCCAGACTGTATTTATAATTAAATATTCATTGTGCAAGAGACAGGAATACAGCACCTCTTAGATAGGGAGAGAGGCTGTCCCCAAAGTCCCTGGCTAGAGGCTAGATGGCTAGAGCAGTCATATTGGGTGTTGGAAGTCTTAATCCCAGCAGCCAGCAAAGTCCAGCTGTGTCGGAGAGTTTACTGCAGATGTCACACGTAAGGGAAAAGTCTGTACTGTGTACAGCAAAGTCCACTTCAGAAGATTTTGTTTCCTCCCTTAACATGTCACTCCAATATTCCACCTTAACCTAAATCCAGCATAAAGCTACCCATCCCTTTTAATGGTGTGTGGCACTTTGGGGGCAGTTAGCCTAAAAATCAATCAAATTATTTTTTTGTAGGACTTCTGTAAAGAAAATATACCATCTACATAAATATACCATCTACATATATTTTTAGCCAGATGCTGACATTTGGTTCACCTATTTAATCATGATATGGATGTGTTTTAGAATCGTAAAATATTAATGTGGAAAACAGAGGTGGTCACTGTAAAATACTTTTCATTTACTATCTGAAAACCACTCACATGTTCTTAGGGACTCTGTGTTATTGATAAATTTATAAATAGCTGTCATTTTAACATGCCAGGTTAAAAAAAATGTTATTGCTATTATTACACACATTTATAATGTTTCTGGGGAATGTAATTGGCCCATCAGGATAATTATGACTCTCATTTTTCCTTCTTCTTGGCTGCCTGCACTAACTAGTGGGGTGTTTTGTTGGTTTTTTAGTTTATTTCAGAAAGCAATGAAACAGTTAAATAACATTGATGGACCCCAGCATGAAGCCGAAATGAACCACTACCAGTGACCGAAGGCTGAGGGCAGGGGGAAGGACCAGCCTCCTTCCAGCAGCAGAAGAAAAGGCACCATTCCTTCCACTCCTCATGCAAAATTTGGTCTATCCATAAATATCCCTATGCACACATGGTGGAAGGAAATTGGGCAGAAATTGTTAAAGCAGGTGGAGGAGCCACCCCTGAGCCTGGCAAAGCCTCTGGGCTGAGCTCAGGTGCACTGGTACCACTGTCTAGCCCTGGGAGTGATCAGGGTGGTGCTAAACTCCCTTCTCCTCATTCCCAAGTGTCACCTCAAACTTGTCACGGTTAACTTCCTTCAAGTCTTTGCTTAAAGAGTTGGTTCACTCTCATTAGTTGAATCTTTTTTTTATACATAAAAGACATTTATTCACACATATACATCCATTGGTACTCAAAGAAATGTATATACAAATATACTTATGTATACATATAGACATATCTAAAAATGTACACAATTATAGTAAATTCACACCCATAGGTAGTCTCTTGCTATTCACTGAAAGAGGGAAGAGAAGAGAGAAGAGAAGAGAAAGAATGAGAGAAAGAAAGAGGGAGAAATTAGGGAAGGCCGGCAGAGTGGCAAGGGGGAAGGAAGGCCGTCAGGGAAGAGAGAAGGAAGGACAGAATGAAAATGTGAGAATCAAAACCTAATGGTCTTGTACTTTGTCTCTGATCAGTCTGGCACCAGGCGTTTCCACAGAAAGGTACGTGCTTTCTGAAGTTCCAGCACATGAGACAATATGAGTCCTTTCTTCAATAGAAGAATGTTGGGGAAGACATATGAGGAGAGGCTGAAGTCCCTTGCTTTGTTCAGCCCGGAGAAGAGGAGGAGACTGAGGGCAGACCTCATGGCAGCCTACAGCTTCCTCACGAGGGGGAGCAAAGGGGCAGGCGCTGATCTCCTCCCTCTGGTGACCGGTGATAGAAGAGGGAACAGCATGAAGCTTCCACAGGGGAGGTTTAAGTTGAAGATCAGGAAAAAGTTCTTCACTGAGAGGGTGGTCGAGCACTGGAACAGGCTCCCCAGGGAGGTGATCACAGCACCGAGCTTGGCTGAGTTCAAGCAGTGTCTGGACGATGCTCTCAGTCATCTGCTCTAATTGGGCTGGTCCTGTGTGGAGCCAGGAGTTGGACTTGATGATCCTTATGGGTCCCTTCCAACTTGGGATATTCTGTGATTCTATGATAGATAATAATCTAATCTCTAATTTTTAAACATGTGGTTTAATTTCCACAGCACTTCATAGAATAGCCTTTTACATGTGTTGCTGTCCTTAGTGTACAAAGTCTACATATTCTCAACATGACTATAAATAGGAAATTCTTTTTTTTTTAACTGAAAGCATGAAACCAGAAGAAATCTTTGCATGTGAAATACCAGAAATTATTGTGCTTAAAGTGATAGACTAAAAAAAACCAAAACCACCCAAAAAAAAACCCCAACAACTTTGTTCTAAAGTGGCAAGAGTTCATATGCACACAACCAATGCTCTTTCACCCATGGGTCCCCACCTAACCATCACTATGAGTATCATTTCCACAGACTACACACTGCTCTACATAAATCTGTGCACAACCCAGTGCTGTCTGCAGCTGAGGAAAGGCACAAATGGTACAGGTATGGGAGGACATAAGCTAATTCACAGAAAGAAATTGTCATGCCCATTTATGCATAACCCTCATATACTTGCAGAATGATAAATGTACTTACAAAAGAAAATCTTCAGTGACATTTTCCATACTCTTTTGCTTATTAATGACCTTGAAAAAAGTACCTGTTATCCATAAAAAAATAATTTAAATGCATGTTGCACGTTAACACGTCCTGAGTGTACTCAGGATATTCTAGTCTGACATTTTTTGGGTAATGGTTCCATATTTTTAAGATATTAATCAATAAAGAAAGGTGAACAGATAAAATAGTTTCAGGGAGAGAGCCACATTTCAAACCCCTTTCCTAGTAGAAAATCATGCATAGAAATGAAAATTGCATGAAAAATTCAAAGGCCCTGGAAGCTAGACCTGTCTGGAATTGCACACAGTTAAGCTTTAAAGGAGAAGAAATCCTGCCCTATTTCAAACATAATTTAACCCTTCAGTAGAGAGTTGTTATCAGCATATGATAGTAGAAGAGATATCCTACAAAGGAAATGTACCCCCCTATCTGTTATCTATTTCCCTTACAACGTAATGTAACTGTGTTTTGGAGAATACTAAAAATGTCACATATAATCTTATGTTACTACAGGAGGGGAAGTGAGGAAGAATCCCTTGTGAGCTGCTTAAGAGTTTTCTCGTGACTTTGCTTTCCAGTCTAAGCTGTGTGGATTTATTCTGGACTATAAGACTCCCAGCTTGTTTGCTCCAACAAAAGCAACTCAGGTATTGACAGTACTGGAGAACAGTGGGAGATTTTAAGCTAAGGGACTAGCAGACAACCTAGAGGGAACAAAACGCTACTAAGATTTTGTGGAATCTCATCAAAAAGGGTTGAGGAGGGTTCTTTCCCTTTAGACAGGCTTTAATAGATTTGGTGTCAGTAGGAAACATGTGCCATCTTTCCTACTGTCTAAGGAATTAAGATGTAAAATATTTCAGCAGTTGGAAAAAAAAGTTAGGCTGTTTATTTTCATGTGAAAAATCACATGTGAGGTATCATTCACTATCTTGGCCAAGATGGTTAACTAGCAGAGGGCTCAGTGTAGGAGAGGTGAAAAATACACTGAATTACTTGTTCAAGCTGAAGAACGAAGCTTTCATCAGAGCAAGACACTGAACCTGGACTTTGCTATGTAGTGATCTAATCGCCCATCTTCACTGCTTCATAAAAAATTTCACATCTTCTGTGGTGCTCAAAATGAATGCGCTTATGCCTAAACTTTTGCATTTCTTATATAGATTTCTTACTGCACCAGAGGTCTACGTATGATGGTTTAACCTTGGGGGAAATGCTGAGTACTCTATTGCTGGCTAATGACTTGATGTGAAGTAATCTTGATGCCAACTATCACCTTGTTGGTTGTCTGAAGGCACAGAAAGGAAAACAGAACCTGGGAGTCTTGTGCCGGACTGCCATCTAAGAGACACACACATTGAAATGCCGGGTATTTCTATGGTCTTTGAGATTTCTGGCAAGCTAGGTAATTCCTCTGCACCTTAGCCATTCATCTGTTAAAGGGAAATCTGTTTAAAGTGTGTTCATGTGAGGAAGCAGACCATGTCTTTCTTCCGCATTCAGATGCCCTAAATTTTATTCACATCCATCCACCCATCTGCCCTGGGTTCCCTGCTGGCAACTGACACCGAGTCCATGGGATACACCAGGCTCAGGGTGGAAGTAAAGGCTGTCTGTAGTGAGCAGTTTCCCTGACATAGTGGACCTATAAGTACTTCTTGAGCTGCTACTTATCTGTTTCACTATACACAAAACATAGAATTTCAGTTTTACACAGCTGTGTCACATTTATATTTTGGTACAGATCAAAGAATCACAGGTTGGTAGGGGTTGGAAGGGACCTCTGGAGATCATCTAGTCCAACCCCCCTGCCAAAGCAGGATCACCTAGAGCAAGTTGCACAGGATCTCATCCAGGTGGGGTTTGAATATGTCCAGAGAGGGAGATTTCACAACCTCTCTGGGCAGCCTGTTCCAGGCCTGTTCCAGAGTTCTCTGTCACCCTCAAAAGTAAACAAGCTTTTCCTCATATTCAGATGGAACTTCCTGTGTTCCAGTTTGTGCCTGTTGCCCCTTGTCCTGTCACTGGGCACCACTAAGAAGAGTCTGGCGCCATCCTCTTGACATCCACCCTATAGATATTTGTAAGCGTTGATGAGATCCCCTCTCAGTGTTCTCTTCTCCAGGCTAAACAGCCCCAGCTCTCTCAGCCTTTCTTCATACGGGAGATGCTCCAGTCCCTTAATCATACTGGTAGCTCTTTGCTGGACTCTCTCCAGTAGTTCCCTGTCTTTCTTCAACTGGGGAGCCCAGAACTGCACACAGAACTCCAGATGTGACCTCACCAGGGCATAGTAGAGGGGGAGGATAACCTCCCTCAACCTGCTGGCCACGCTCTTCTTAATGCACCCCGGGGCGCCATTGGCCTTTTTGGCCATGAGGGCACACTGCTGGCTCATGGAGAGCTTGTTGTTGACCAGTTCTCCCAGGTGCTTCTCCACAGTGCTGCTTCCCTGCAGATCAACCCCTAACCTACACTAATGCCTGGGATTGTTCTTCCCCAGGAGCAGGACCCTATGCTTGCCCTTATTGAATTTCATAAGGTTCCTCTCTGGCCAACTCTCCAGCCTGTCAAGAACTCACTGAATGGCAGCGCAGTCTTCTGGTGTGTTGGCCACTTCTCTCAGTTTAGTATTACCAACAAACCTGCTGAGGGTGCACTCTGTTCCCTCATCCAGGATACTGATGAATGTGTTGAGTAAGATGAAATGTGAAACCTGCCCATAGAGCAGCCATTTTCTCCTCACATCAGTGCTCTATGTAGGGAAAAAAAAATAAGGAGGGGTTTTTTTTTTTGCACCAAACATGATCCCTTCCCAAAATATAAGAACATAGCAATTTTATTTTGTTGAGATGCCTTCTGTTTCCTCAGTTTCCTTTCTATGATAATGACCCGCATTTTCTGTCAGGGTAATTAGACTAGCCTAGTTAGTGGTCAGCACTTTCTTTTCAGTTCTGCAAGCTGCAAAATGAGCATTTTGTCAAAACGCAGAGAACTTCATATTCAGGTGGCAAAGGAAGCCAAGCTTGAACATTTCATGTACATTTAAATGTGCACTCAAGCAGTGACATGGAAATCAGTAAAGCAGCTACTAATGATCTGGTTCCATTAACAAATGCTCATTTGGATGGTAAGTGACCTGAGACAGAGAGGAAATGCAATTTTGGCTGCCAATACAATAAAAAATGGCTGCTATTAGTGCTATATAGGGGTTATAATCAATTATACCTTTTATTGGCTCAATTCAGCTACACTGTAACCAATTAAACCTCTGTTTTGAATTAAAAAAGGAGTATAGTGGGTTTTACAAAACCACCTCATATACAGTTCCTTTAGCTTATGTTATTAACATCACCTTGGTTACTGGGCTGATGGAGGTTATTCCTGACATAATGGTTTTAGCTTTTGCCTTATTAGCCTAAAGTTTTCCAAAACACTTCTACCAGGAGAGGAAGTATCTCTCTTCTGGACATCAAATTAAACTTAATTCACATAACACAACACAATCACTCTAGCCAACGACTAGAACATAACCTGATTCTGCCACTCTACTTTATACTGAGTTGGAATTTATTCTGAGGCTGCCTACAGATCCTTACAAATATCTATTATGACATTTATTATGATTTAAAATGTGGGAATTTTTTTAGTAAAATCTCTTAAAACCAAAAAGCTTAAGCCTATTTTGCTACACACTGCAGAAATTTGTAGAAAATTATCTATTTTCCACTGGAGTCTTAAAGAAAAGCAACCATACAGAAGGTTAATACCTCTATCACAGCAGTACCACTTAGTCCTTTTCAGATATCAGGCTTCCAGATATCAGACAGCTCCTGCCCACTGAAATCAGCTGAAGTCACTGCATCAAGAAGACAAAGTATATTTAGCCCCAAGTTTAAACAATCAAAAATTCACAAATAGCCTTTAATTCACAAGCCTGAACTATTTTTTTCAGAACTTACTGACAGACTTAAAAGACTCCGATTTTAAGCTAAAACTGAATCCTTTGTTTCTAGCTGGTTTTGGAACTGGATCCATCCTGATCTCTATGCTTTTCAATCATGTGTAAAGATATGACAGTTTTATTTGTGTCTTTTTCAGTAGCAAGCCTTTTTATAACTAGAACCAAAGGCATAAAGGGAATTGTTGATTGCAGTTAGAAAATAATGTGGGTAGCATGCTTAATGACTATGAGATAGGCAACTGAGGTGCAGACAGTTGAAGTTGGAGTGTGTTGAGAGGACCGAGAAGGATGGCTGAAAACAGGGAAATTCAGAAGCAGGGCAGTGGGGCTGGAGATGGGAGGAAAACAAGCACAGGAAAATCAGTAAGGAGGTTTAATCATAGGTCTTGAAGGACGATGTGTAGTTGAGGCTGAGTGAACTTGCAAGCAAATCAGAGGACCATTCCCTCCTATGATCTTCTCACTTGAACTTTTGAAGGAATTAGTTTAGAAGCACAGGCAAGTGCAGTGAAAGCATGAGGAGGTAGCTGGACTAAGACTAGGTCCCCTCAAAAGTCTGTCCTTGTAAGTGCATCCGTCTTGATGAGAGTGCCAAGGCAGATGCAGCACTCTGCTTCTCACTAATACTAAATCAGAGCATGCTCTACCAGGTGGCACTCAAAGACTTTGAATGGTAAAGCTTTTAATGAGTGCCCCGACACAATGCATTAGGGACCACCAAGAAGAAACAACATTTCTGCACCATGTACACACAGAGTCACTGCAGAGGCTTTGGAGCAAACCTTTGGGAGGAGCCACTGTTTATCCTTACTCTCAACTAACAGACAAATCAGGGTATTTTCACCTCTCCCTTTTAACAATAAAGGCACTTTCATATTAAATATTTTATGCAAGACTTATTCCTGGAAGGACCCCAGACTCCAGCACTTCAGGAGATTACCATCTGAACGGCTCGCTAGAGTCCCAGTTTGAAGAATGCTTAGCTTTAATCAAAAGATTGCAATATTCAGAGTTACCCTCACTGGGATAAATTTCCATCTACAATACTATTTCCACTCGTCTTTGTCATGGTTTCTATGGATTGGGAATCAGTAACTCCAAAATAAAATACCCATTAAAATATTTTCCTACCCTGTAACAGCTTCTGGCTAAGCACAAGCTACAAAAGTCAAGCTACATTTTCATCCTGAGCTCAGTTTGATTTTCAGCACTCACCACTAATGCAATATCTAAACGTGATTTATTGGAACATACCAGCTATATTTAAGCAGCAGCCAAAGCAATTACATTTAATTAAAATTAAGGTCAAAGAAACACAACAAACTAATGTGACACTTCAGACATCAGCCTGGAATAAATGTTATGTTGGTTGATTATCAATTAGGTACAGTAAACACAAATGTTTTCAGCGGGCAATTCTCAGTGAAACCAGTTCAGGCAAGCAAACAAGTGCTGTGCCTGAAAATTTTCTCACTTTCTCTGGATTCAAAATTATCCTGCACACTGTGCTGTTCTTTCTATCCTTAACCTACTTCAGTGATTTATTCTTTTTCCTTGAGGAAAAAGTATTCTGCCAGGAGGTCTCACTGGAGAGCCAGAGAAATGCAAAATTATGGAGGAAGGGGTTCAGTTTTTATTGTGTTGTTTCATCTCTTCACCTTGAAAGCATGAAACGTCTTCCCATCACAAGCCTTAGGCTAATCAGGCTGTGAGAGGTATTTGAGCATCTTCTACACAGCTACATATCAGCAAGCTTGGTAAAAGGGTTTATTGTGAAATGGTTAGCTGCTTAGTCTTTTCTGTAGCAAAGATTACACAACTGTGATTTTATCTGTGTTTGTTTTCAGCATAAATCCTTGCTTATAAATGTATCTTTTTAAAGATGAGCACTTTAACCCTGTATATTTATTTAATGAGGCAAATACCTTAAGGCTTGATGGCAGTTTTCTCCTAAACTCCTTGATGATCAGAAGGAAAGGGTGCCATACGAATAAAACACTGGTCTGAGTGTCCCCTGTTAATGGGGATTCAGTCACGTCCAAAATTCCTTCAGGTCCGTCACGTCTGAAAGAAAGTGATCTGGCGGTGGTGTAAATGGCTGCAAAATCTGACTTTTTTATCTCACTGGATCTTTTGCTTTCCGTAGCTCTAAACAAAGCAGCAAAAAGAAGCCCTGCCAAATTCATCTTCTGTTTCCCACTTGTAAAAATAACCTTGGAAATAACGCAGAAATAAGTTCTCCTGCAGCCTCTGCCTGTCAGGCAGGGACAGTAAGCACGTCCACATCGCCCAGCGGAGCACACATCAGAGACCCTCGAGCTCACAGAAAGTTGTTTAGGTGCATCCAGGGACTACTGTGTGCTCACTGTGTGGAAATACTAGCTGAAACGCCAAGACCATCGCTCCTGTTGAGCTGAAACCTGCCCCCCAGCTCATCAGTTCTCACCACAACGTCTAACCCAGGTGCAGCAGTGCTCATTCAGCTCCCCGGCTTGTGCTTCCGGAGGGAGTACGAGTGGTGCTATCTCAGGGACCTCTGTGCAGCCAACAGACGCCCGCACAGCCCCAGCACAGTGCATTTCTGTTCTCCACTGGGGCCTCCTGGCGATGACTCAGTCTAAAGAGCAGTGTGGGAATTTCTACTCTGAAGCCTCAGACTTCTAGGGATGCTGCGTGAGGCTTACGGGCAAACACAAATGGAAAACCAAAGCTCAGCGGCAGAGCAGAGGGGTAAGGATGACTTATCCCTTTTGTACATTCATTGGAACAACGCATCCTTGGGGACGTGCCAGACTCGATCTGAATACAGATCAGAAGGCATTAGCACAGCAGCTGGGGCTACAGCCAGACAAGTTAAAGTGCAACAGGGCCGCAGCCGAGGCTGATGGAAACTCCACAGTGTGGAGGGAAGTCACCGGTAAAGCAGGACAAGGAAGGGCAGAGAGAAAATCACCCTGACTGGGGAGGAATTGGGACAATATTTCTATACTGGTGACTTTTTACCTTTTCCTGTAACAGAATGATACCAAAGGACCTAAGTGTGTTTCACAAAAGCAGCAGCCCTTACTTATCAGTGGTGAAACGCTCAGGAAAATATTTTCTTGAACACCTTCCTGAGGTAGTCCTTGCTTATCATGATCAAAGCGAAACATCATAAAGAAATAAACCCTGATGCAACGATAAAACTACTCCAGCCTTCAGCTAGGACAGGCTTATGCTCTTCTGCTTTCTTCTGAAGAAGGAAGGAAGCTGGCCATCTCTGCAGACAGATCTGGACTGGACTTGGGTCCTTCAGGCTGCTTTATGTGATGCATGTAGCTCTCAAAAGTGCAAAGATGGCAGTGGTTAAGAGATGACTCAAGCGTAAATTATACTAAAGCTGCTGGGATTGGGACTAGCAATCTCTCCTTTCAGCAGACCTCCTTGATTCCTTCCTCCAAGCTATCATTCACAATATTTCAAAAACTTTTTGTAGGGCACAAATGTCCCAGAAAAATGATGACAGATCAGAGAGTCTGGAACAGGCTTCCAAAGATCATT
Source organism: Psophia crepitans (assembly GCA_013399095.1). Classification (NCBI taxonomy): domain Eukaryota; kingdom Metazoa; phylum Chordata; class Aves; order Gruiformes; family Psophiidae; genus Psophia; species Psophia crepitans. The sequence continues at coordinate 53,754 of VWZZ01002135.1, read as the reverse complement.
GGGCCCAACGGTCCTCAAAGCAGGATCAATTTCAAAGTTACATTGGGTTTTTCAGGCCTGTGTCCAAGCTAAGTCTTGACCACCTCTTGAGGATGGAGACTCCACAGCCTCTCTGGGTCCCCTTCCAGTTTCTGACATTATTAAACATGTTTTCCTTATATCCGGTCACATTTCCTGTGCTGCAATTGTGTCTCTTGTCTCTCATCAGACAACACCTCTCATTAAGAATTTGTATAGAGCTGTTAGGTTCCACCAAAGCCACCTCTGTTCTAGGCTGACCAAGCCCAACTTCCCCAGCCTCTCCTTACAGGGCAAGCACTCCAGTCCTACCATCTTGTGGACACTCCCCAAACTCCCTCCAGCTCATCAATGTCATTCCTGCGCTGCAGACCCAAAACCAGGCACATATGTGATCTCTGAAGTGCCAAAAAGAGAGAAGGAATTGTTTGCCTCAACTCGCTAGTGCTAGGGCTTTTCTGCTTGGGGAGGAGGGTCATGAATGAGTTTTGCAAACTCTGAAAGACTGTGGGTAAGTTGAATGCAGAAGAGTTGTTTATCAAATCCTGCAATGCAAGGACTAAAAGGCATTAGCTGAAGCTAGTTTTAAAAGCATTAGTTTAAAACAGTCAAAAGAAAACATTTCTACACACAGCAGGTGGTGAATTTGTAAAATTTTCTGCCAAAGGAGGCTGAGGAGACAGCATCAGCAGGCTCACAAAAGGATCAGATAAATTCATGAACAGAAGTTGCTAAAAGTGCTGGGCAGGAATGTACATACTCTTGCTGTTCCCACTGCAACACTTGTGGATGCGGGGAAGTACGGAGGGACCATGGAAAGTGGTGAGGTTTGCATGCTGTCCCTGAACTACCTTTCCTCTGGTCACTGCTGGAGGCAGATGGACCTCTGGTCACTTCTTGTTCTCTTGTTCAGCTGAGCCCTGTCGCAGATGACCAAGCTGACACTTCTTAAGTAAAAGAGATACAGGGACAGTAACCGAGTTCTCCTACACGAGAGATTAATCTTGCCGTACTGAGAATCATCAGAAATTATATTAAACCATATCTAAAATTGTTGTCCTGTAGAAGTTAGACCAGAAAACTATAAGGTCCAGTTCAGGAGAGGATTTACTGCTAGTGATTTCCATAGGCTGCAGGGGTCTGACTGCCCTGCAGGACGTGGTCCTAGTGGCTGGAATGGTAAATCAAGTATATCGAATTGTCTACCTTCTCCACAAAAATAAATAGAAATCACTAGCATAAGAATAGAAAACTAACTGAAATAGCTCAAAATATTAAGTCATGAGCAGCAAATTTAAATGTGCAGCCTTGAGGGGTTCAACACAGAAAGTTTTGATGACATATTTCTTATTAAGGTATACTTTCCTTTTTGTTTTTTGTTGCCAAACAGTTGAAAAGCTTTATTTTTATCAAAATCATTAAAATTTGGGCAATGGTATTCATGAAATGTATGTTTGCAATCCTATCAGTGGCTTTTAAAAAAGTAAAATGAAAATTTTGCCTTAAAAATACCTCCAAAAATATGTTCTGTTACCATTAAACAAACAAACGAAATATTGGGTGGGGGGTTCCATGTATATGCTGTTGCTAAATTAATTGCTTGTTCTTTGAATAGGTAGTTAAGTGTGTTTACCTTTGATTTGCAAAATTCAGACATTTTAGGACTTGGGCTATATATATGTAAAAGCAGAGGGAATAGAAATAGTCAAAAAGTCCATACAAGATAGAAGAATATGAAATTTTCCTCTTCACTACTTAGTCCTACAGAAAGAAACATCGAGAACATTTTTTTAGGTAGATTCAAACAAAATGTTTTCAGCAAGTCAAATCTGAGAATGTCCTGGAAGAACAAATCTTCCTCTAAATGCAATGCACAACTCTACTTCCACGATGTATAACTCAGTTGAGGCACTTTTTACAAAGGAGAATGTCAAAATATGTCAAGAATAAGAAAAACAAACCTTCAACACAGCATCAAGGTGGAAGAAAGTAAGCTGAAGTTTCCCCATGAGCAAGACACTAGATAAGGAATTATAAAAATGTAAATTTTCTGATTCCCCTTCCACAGAAAGACAGTAAATGCATTTCAGTGTGGTTATAAAATAACTTACCAGAAGAAAATCCATGATTTGTGCGGGTCTGGTATAACCTAGAAGTTTTCCAGTCATAACACTAGAAGAATTTCCTGGTATAAGAGCTGCTAGTGAAACTGCGGTTACTGGTATAGCTTAAATCAGTCTCTAACCAACGTCAGCAAGATCACGCTTTTTGCTAATACCAATATATCTGGGGAAAAACCCAAAACAAATAGCAAATAAAAAATATCTTTTGCTTTCCTTAAAAAAAAATAAATAAAAAGGAAGAACCATCAAATCAAAAATACCAGATCCCAAAAAAGGTTGTTGCGCTTGGCAGAATATTAATACAACTTTATCTAGGTTTGGTCCATCCCCTTCCAGGCACTACGATGACAGGAAAGATGATCACAGCAATTATGTTAACAAGTATTAAGAAATTACTGCTTATGCTGTAGGAAGTGACCACTGTTCTGCATTTTAGCTCACCCTAACAGTAAAAAGGTTACCTTAAGCCACCTATTTAGATTCTGCTTTGTGCTGACTGCTGCAGAAGCGGTTTAAACTCCCCCCCTCAGCCAAAGCCAGCTGAGAGCAGGCATCCGAGCCGCTACCATGAATCGGCTTGAGAAATACTGTGCGGGAGGCTTGCGATTGTGCGAACAGAAGTAAAAAATGGGACTGAAAATTAAAAGGAAGGTGGAATTACAATGCGTAAGGATGACAGAAATGAGCNAGTGGGATGTGACCATCAATTACGTGCTGTTGTGCAGAGCTCTTAGTACTGTCTTATCTACTGACTAACCACCCTTCTCCAAAGAAAATGAGCCATCACTTTGAGAAATTTGCCCAGTTATAACTGTGTCAGCCTGCTTAAACTGACCTTTAGAGGATTCTCATGAGAATAAAGGACATCTTGTTCAGCGTATTTGTGAGACCAAAACAGGAATTGCCGATCTTTGACTAAACACAAGGTTTCCCCCTAAGAGAATCTCTGAGGATTTGCAATTAATCGTGCACTTCAGTAGTTTATAATCTGCCATCAGAAAACACTTAGGGGGGAAATTAATCCCTGAGGCAAACTCATTTTTGTACAATAGAGTAAAATTTGGCCTAGTCTTTTGTACTGTCCCATGCAGGGTATGCATGCAGGGGCGGAGAGAGTCATTTGGTAAAGGGACGGGAAGCTGGTTTGGCTTTTCTTTTCATGTCGACAGTGAATTTGTTCTGTACATAGGCCAAACAGTCTTAAAATGCGGGTTGTTATACCAATAATTGTAATATCAAAAGAATATTAGTATGCCTTTTATTCTGTATTTTCAAAGTAATTTTCAAAGCTTAATGTGCCAAATCATAATAGCTGCATGGAGAAAATTAATATCATGTATTCCCAGTTTGCATAAAGGCAAAACTGAAGCATGGAGAAGTTCATGAACACACTCCAGGATCTCAGGAAGAGAATTCCAGGTTCAAGTTTCCCACTACAGTGCTTGAATAAAGCATGGTAGGAGGTAGAGGGGAAAAAAAATGAGACCATATGCAGTATGGACTTTTACACATAGTGACTGGCACCTGCAGAGTGATTGAAAAAAACCCTGGTTCTTCATGTAAAGTGACCTACAGAAAAACTGACTTTGGCTCATTGAAGATGTAAGGACGTACCTCAGACTGTGTGATTTTGCTTATCTACCTGAAGGAAAAAAAAATAATAATCTTTTAACTGATTTTGACTAATAGCAGTGAGCCACATGAATCTTGGAAAGAAAACAAAGCATAATATAAAGTGATCAGGGAATGTTCAAGCATTGCATCCTGAATAGCACCAACCTGATTTTCATTTCAGAATAAAGGGAAAGTGAATGGAAAGGAGGAGAAGGAAAAAGGGAAGGTAAGACTTCCCATGGGCTATGTTTCCAGCCATGGTTTTCTCTGGCACTTGTTATACTAAAATTAGCAAAATTATTTTCAGGTACTTGTGATTTTCAGGACCTTACATTGAAAGGGGTGTAGCTAACACTTAACACTGTTAATTTTCTAATTTCCCCTAAAACTAGACAAGAAGGGGAAAAAAGGGGATTGCATAGGACAGGAAGAGCAAAATGAGGTAATTACAGCATTGTTTCAGTATCCACACTTGGGCATGTACAGTACATCAACCTTCTTTCAGTGGGCAGAGGAATTCACTGTATGTTATTACTATAATGAGCAGTAATGAATAATGATAAGACTATGTGAGTCTTCTCTCTGTACAGCACCATTACAGGCATGAGTGGATAAACAGATTTTGATTGAGATAGTCCATAGTAAATCAGGGCTGAGGTTTTTTTCTATGCCATTTGAAATAGCTTCTGAGTCTATTTTTATCCTCACCCCATCATTCTGCAGTTTCTTATCTTCCATACTTATTACCTTAGTGATTTTGAAATCCAGGAGATTGCTAACTACTTGTGTGTCAGAAACTGTTTCAAGGACCTTCAAATTTACCAGTGGAAGATGGAAAGGAATGAGCAAGATTTTGTCTGACTTCACGCTTCAGTTTCACCAGTGACCTATATACTAATAGGAAAACTTATGCCATTACTAAAAGAGAGAATGTTCCAGAAAACTTTATGTCAGTTAAAATCCCATCATATAAAGTGCAGCATGCTCTCGGTTGCAGATTTGAGGTGACTAACATTTCCTGAAATCAGTGCTTTGGGGAGAGGGATATCTGGATATTGTTGTCCTGGCAGATGAGAGGTTGGGTCACAGGGCAGAAACAAGCGAGTTTTATTGCCACATATAGGGTACGAACCCACACTGAAGACAAGAAGACTCTCTGCTTTGGAAATATAATGTGAAATAGAGGCTTTGTCATGTGTGGCGTGTTGGCGATCTCATCCAGAGGTATCCACAGGTATAGACATCCATGAAACAAAAGAAGAGACTCAGAACTTTCAGCCAGTGGAAGGCTCCTTCCTCATTAACATCTCTTGTCCTAAAGAAACAGATTGAAGATGTACTGGTAGGAGAAAAAAAAAAAGAATAAACTGGTCCACTGGTCCCTACAAAGCACCAGAGTCCTGAGGTGGAACTGCTTTCTGTGCCTCAATCAAGGCTTAATCAAGGCTGTCCATACATGCAGCATGTAGTACCCTGATGATGTGCCTTTAAATGACAGCTGTTGCCTGCCCTGCTACTAGTGCAAGGCAGTAATGTTCTCCTCTTCACACGAGTCAGGAGGGTAATGAAAACACAGCCCAGAAAGCCAGAGATGTGCCAAGTTTGGTAGATATTCAGTAAACCTAACTGAGGAAAAATGAGTGAGGACTTGAGAACAAGGAAAAGTGTAAAAAAACAAAAATAAAAACCCTCAGAAAAATCTACCAGTGCACTGACATTGTTCAAGCACAGTTCAGCACATATGTCTCAGCCTTAGGTCTGCTTTGAATAAGGAAGTTTGAGGCTGTGATAGTTTCCACTTCTAATGATACATTCACTTAAATACAAAGGTTTCATCAGCAAAATCACATCTCTGAACGTGATGAGTCAGCTGAAAATTGCAATTCAACCTCTACTGCTGTTTCAGAGGTAATTCAAACAAGCCTGATGAATCTTACAAGAAGAAAAAGGCGTTGATGAGCTGATTATTAGATGTCTTGGGATATCTGCACATTCAAAAAAGTAGACTTTCTGAAAAATTTAGGGCACGACTCATCTAAGCAAATGTATAAGTCACTAATGCACTTAGATCTAACATAGTCATCTAGATTTCCTTTACAGTCAGAAAAGAGAAATAAGCTTCTTTAAGTCACTACTACCTCACCTGAGACAGATATTTAAAGCAGATGACCAAACAGTGCTGATTTATTCTGGAATGGCTCCATTGTAAGTGACTAAAATTAAGCAGCATTAATCTTGCCTTTTCTCACCAAATGCCTTTAGGAGGTGGATGATAATTGGGCTTTTGAGGTTTTCTGGCCACCGAAGCTGAGGATCGCAAGCCACTGTGCCCTGAAACACTTTCTGTTGCTTAAACTGTGCCTGTCCATAGCCACTCTCTGCCAGCATCACACCTCTGACATGAACCCCTCGGGTTCAGAGGGACCATTTCCACTGCAGGATAGTAAAGTATGTTGGTCCACAAAATACACCATCGTGATCACCATCTACATTTACTAATAATCACCATTTATGAATTAATGATTTGGTGGAATACCAGCACATATAACTAACCTAAGGACATAGACTTTAGGGTAAGTTGAGGATCATATTTTTGTGCCAAGGGGATGTAGTTTCCCTAGAAAGCTTTTCCCAAGAACTGTTGTAATATATTGTTCCCTACAAACTCTGGGGCAACTCTGGGGTGGGATTGAGGAAAAGATTGCAGTGTTTCTATATAAAACTACACATAGAGGCAAGGTATTAAACAACCGGGAGTTTTCCCAAATCCCCTGAGTCAGCAGGGACTGCACTACCGTATACAAAGACTGTGCCGAATAGGCGGGGGGAGGACTACTCCCCTATTACTCACTGAGATCAAAGACTGGGCAAACCTTGCCTCCCAGGCACAGAATAGTCTGGCAAGCACAAATAGAGCTTATTCTTTTGATTTAACTTTATCAAAATATAAGGAAACATCTCCCTTTTCCTCTCATTTTCCTATACTCTCTTGATCTTCCTATCACCTTGAGCACATCACCCTAAAGCCATTCAGTTTTATCTAAGACAGCACAGTTTCTAGATGGAATTAGGATGATCACTGAATATGTGGAAAGTACTTGATAAGCATTATATTTTTCAAAATGTCATTTCCTTTATTTGAGGGGTGAGGAGAAGGGAAATAATGGTGTCTTTTTTACGTCTTTCTCGCATTCTCTAGGTAAGCATATCCAATCTTTTTACAACATCTGCTTACATGATTTCTACATGTTGTTGCATATAATAAAATATTCTAATAGAGGTCCTTCACTTCCTTGATTAAAATAAATGAAGATGGACATGCTCCTTGAAAACCTGTGGAATAATTGAAAAGAGGTTGTTAGGAATAGTGCTTAACATCCGAAACTCCCTCATACTGCCGTGCAAAAGTCAACTGATTATTTCTGAGTGCTGTATGCTATGCTGTTAGTCTAATTGCTAGCAGTGGCATTGCTCAGCCATAAAGAAGTTCACTGCATCAACAAAATTTAATTGGGGCATCTCAATATACTGGTATTTCCTTGCAGAGCTAGTTAAAATGAATACAGAAGCTGCTATGCACAAGGATTGAAGTGTGCATTCTTCACCTGAATCAGAGAAATTCACAGAAAAACTCATTTTACAACAGCACGCTGTGATTCTGCTGCCTGCTCTTTACTCCAGCAATCATTAGCTGAACAAAACATTTTTTAAAAAAGTCTCCTTTGTCTCCTTTACTTTGTCATATGATACTTTGGGACTATTTAACTGACCAGGCTATCGACTTTGGTCTCATGCAAAGACAAGGGGAAAAAAAAAAAAAAGGCAAAAGAAATAATTGGTATAGCCATTTTGTTCAACTTTAATTTTATTAGGTACTGGAATTAATCAGTCTGGCATTGTCGATGATATCTGTATTAACATGCTGTTGGTTTCCTAATGTACTAATGTACTGAAGTACTTAAATAAAAATTAAAAAAAAAATTTAAAAAAAAAAAATTGTTTATCAAAGTACAAAACCCCAGCAATACAAAGCACTAAAAATGTTACGGGTTTATTACTCATATCCTCCCTGGGAGGCAGATTCATTAAGACAAGAGAGAAGCTTAAAATACCTACTGACATTAAAGTGACCAACAGGCAAAAAAAGTAAATAGTAATGTTAAAAAAGGAGAAAATTTAATTCTCTCTCTGTGAGTCTGTGGGAGAAAATGAGTGCACCACCGTTGAAATGGGTAACAGGGCATATTTCAGAAGTGACGTATGAAAGCATTTGTTGAAATGCTGAATTTTACCTTTTCTCATTAAGTTGATTCATTGACTAGGTAACAAGGGAATAACTGGCAAGCGCTGACTGCTGTGCGAGCCTCCACACTGTACACATCGATCACTCCCAGACTTGGAAGCAAACATGCCCACCCCGCCTTGCCTTTCAGAACTCAACTCTCTTTCCTCTCACCATCATGCTAATTATTTTTTTTTTTGCTATGGTAGTTTAGGAAAGTCACTGCCTCCTACCACAACTATTTCAAGTACAGACCTGTACAAACAAAGCAAAAGAGACATCATAGAATCATGGATTGGATTGGATTGGATTGGATTGGATTGGATTGGATTGGATCGGATTGGAAGGAACCTTTAAGGTCATCTAATCTAACCCCTCTGCTATGGGCAGGGACTTCTTTCACTAGATTAGATTGCAATGATGGGGAGTCCACAACTTCTCTAAGCAACCTTTTCCAGTGTCTCACAACCCTCATCATAACAAATTTCTTCCTTACATCTAATCTAAACCGACTCTCTTTTAGATTAAAATCAGTACCCCTTGTCCTATCACTAAATGCCCTGGTAAAAAATCTCATTTCATCTTCTTATAAGCCTCCTACAGTACTGGAAGGCTGCTGGAAGGTCTTCCTAGAGCCTTCTCTTCTCCAGGCTGAACCCCAACTCTCTCAGCCTGTCCTCATAGGAGAGGTGCTTCAGCCCTCTGATCATCTTCATGGCCCTCCTCTGGACTTGCTCCAGAAGCTCCATGTCATTCCTGTACTGAGGACCCCAGAGCTGGATGCAGTACTCCAGGTGGGGTCCCACAAGCACAGATCAGAGGGACATAATCACCTCCCTCGCCCTGCTGGCCACACTGGTTTTGATGCAGCCCAGAACACAGTTGGCTTTCTGGGCTGCCAGCGCACACTGCCAGCTCATGTTTCATTTTTCATCCATCAGTATCCCCAGGGTCTCCAGGGGCTTTTCGCAGTCATACACCCAGTTTGTACGGTTACTGATGATTGTGCCAACCCACATGCAAGATTCTGCATCTGGATCAGCACAATAACCAGAATCAGTGCAGACTGGGTGATGAATAGATTGAGAGCAACCCCTTGAAGGGACAGTCCCATATACCATTGGACACAATGGAAATAATCTCCTGGGCTTCAAGAATCCCACGCACTTCAATGATCCTTGAGGTCTCTTCCAACCTTAATGATTCTATGATTCTATGATTCTATGAAAAGAACTTCCTCATCTAGAAACCCTCCAAAGTGAAGTGCAAATCAGGCCTAAATGGACTTAGTATAACTGTTTCTCAGGCAGACTTAGTCCCGAAATGGATACTTGGTGCTGATTAATCAAAAGTAGAGGTAATGTCTTTTCACTTGAGTGGGGTGCATTGAGGGTCAGAGGACTATTGATTGTTCTGATTAATACACTGCACTTCCACGGCTGGGAAATGGCAACTCAGAATGAAAGGTCCCTATTCTGCTCTGTTTTCATGGGCACAATTCCCCACTGAAATCAGTGTCTCAGAGAAAAAAGAGAATCAATGGTCCCAGGCATTAGTGAAGGTCAGAGTGCGAGACATATAGGGCAAATCATTGGCCTTTGTAAATCATGGCAACTCTCTAAACTCAGTGGATCTATTGCACTTTAGTCAAGGGTTTGACCCTGAGAGCAATCTGTATTTTCCCTTCATATCTGTTGTTTCCTTATACAATTTTTATTGTTCTTCGGTTTACAATCGGTGCTATTCGAAGTCTATTACAGTCATTGTTCTATTAATTTCTAATATTCATAAACATTTGAGAACAAAGGTTTGATATTTTCTATGCCTTTAAGTTAGTAGTTTTTAAGCTGCATAGGTACATATTCCCTGCCATTCACTGCTCAAAGAATATCTCTGATCTAGAAAAATCCTGGGAACCCAAAGGAAGATTGAAATGTGGAGGATAGTCACCATTCCGTAGACATGCATTCCTTTATTCCTCTTGGATTGTTTTTGTTTGCTTGTTTGTTTTATTTACTTTATTTTTTAAAAACTCATATTATTTATGTTCTAAAATATTTAATCTTTACATGAATTCTGCTGTCCAAAATTCAGAAAGGTCTCTACACAAAATCATATGTTTTTATTTTATAATATTGATAATATTAAAGTATTCCTTATGTAATACTTCTCCAAGAACAAAAACTCTCCAAGGAGGAAAATATAGCTCTTAAATAAATATACTTCAGTACTTTTTTTTAAGTATGAACTTGCAAACATACCGTAGGCCTGGACTTAACGTGTAAGTGTAAGGAAATATGTTCATCCCAAATTTGCAAAATCAGAAAAGTGGGACAGTTCAGAAAAAATTAATTGCTAATTGAATTGAGTTCTGATAATTAGAGATTCACTTCTGGAGTAAGGTGACTTTTTAAGCAATTCCAGTCTGTCTTTTAACATGAAGAATGGAGGAAGCTTCCATTAGATATTTCTCAGAAACAAACCCAAATCCTGTCACTGCAATTTCCAAAAGTTTCTGAAAAGCCTGATTACTCATCTCCCGCTAAAAGACAGCCTATGGTCACAAGTAATGCTTACAGTTGCCTTTGGAAATCCCAACAAAAACTCCCCTAGCTTCATTACCCATTACGCCTGTATAAGGAATAGGATAGAGAATGAAATACAAATAGATGTGGACGGATGAGAGTCTAATTTAATAACTACTCAATATAACTGCCCACTGTCTGATGCATTGCTGCATAATGTGCTATTGATTTGGGGGAAAAACATTATATGATAGCTGGGAGCAAACGCCTGGCTCTCTTCCTCATAAGATTTATTGTTTTTGATAATGAGTAAATACATTTTAGGCCTGAAAAACTAGCAAGGCGTTTTCTAACCTTCTTAAGTTTATCAGCTCCAAGGACAAGACCCCTTATAACTTCGTGGACACTGCACATAAAGAATGTGCAGGTATTTCAGTCAGCTAATGAAGGGTCCCACAAAGTGCAAGCAACTCCAGCAGATAGGAGAGGCTGACAGAGCATCCCTTCATATACTTACTTTCTCATGGTACAAATTCTCTTATTTTCTATAAGCAGCATAGAGGTTTTGGGGCTTTCCTTTGAGTCAGTATTAAATCCCATGTCAAACAGGACACTAATTTTCTGGCTAGGTAGCAGGTACTTCTGGGCTAGGTATTTCTCAAAGGAAAATGTGCTTTATTTCAGGACTTGTAGCTGGTGGTTATGAGTGACATCTTTCATCAGTTCAGCCTTCTAAGGGCTGTCAGAACCAAAAAATATAATTTATGGCAGTGAGGGGTGACTCATATTTAGACAGAGATTAGGTCTGCCAAAACCCTTCACCTTCACCATCCCATTTGATGTTCCTCTCTATCTACACTGAAGATTACGCTGGGTAACTCCCTCAGCCATACAAAGCTGGATACAGCATCACTTCCAGGTGTTTGGGTAATTCTGCAAGAAGCTGGCTGGTGAAGAAGCTCCTAATTTGACATTTTTCCTAAAAAAAGATTCCCCTTCGGATGGTCCCATCAGATAGAAGACCTTACCATTCCTTATTCCATTACCCTTAAATTGCTGTCACCTCTTAGCTGATCTTCTTGTCAACATAAATAACACAGGTTTAGCTCCTTGGATCTGAAAGATACTGAGATAATGATTTTATCTGCCACAACTTTTAACTGGAAGTGTATAGAAACCTATGTCACTGCATTAGCAGATTTCCGTCACTGATTCCTACACACTTTAACTGGATTAGGATGGGTAGGAAGCAGAAAAAGAGCTGAGATTTATCCTCCACCCCCATGACATTCCAGACATCCATATAGAGCAGTACAACTACATCCTGAAAGGCACAGCTCTTAACAGTTATGCTAAAATTATACCTACAATAATTAGGGAAGTGTGCCCACTGCTGGGAAAATGCAAAGATGCTTCAACTCTTATGCAATGCTTTTCTTTGGAATACATCTTATCTTTTATATGTTCATATATCTATGGAGATAGAGGGAGAGATAGAGAGATAGAAAGATGGGCAGACTGACTTAAATGTGGATGTAGATGATGTAGATGTAGATGTGGATGTAGATGTAGACGTATGTATGTATATGTTTAAGAATGAGAATAGGCTGAGCTCCAAACTTCATAAAGCTCAATAGCTTTATAAATTATCTTCACTTGTATTTCACTGAAATTGGAAAATCTGTTGAAATTAGTAAAAACCTTAAAAACTGGGTAAAATAATCTAAGAGCCACTAGCAATTACTCTGGAAAGCTCACAGAGAACAAATGAAGTGGTAAAAGGGAAAAAAAATAGTTCTTTAAAAAGAAAGAATAGAAGAGGATGTCACAGCTCAACAGCTTAACTTGAATTCCTAGAAAAGCACTGAAAAAATAAACAATCTGTAAGCATCAAGAAGATAATAAAATACTGAGCAGCAGCTCCACACAAATCAGTCAAACCCAATTTTATTTCCTTTTGTCACAGAACAGCAGATCCAGTGAATAGGGACAAAGCACTGATATTCTGTCCCAACTTCAGGAAGGCTTTTGACTCTGTTTCAGATTGATGTTCTGAGGTAACCTGGGGAACCATGGACAAATAAAATTACTAGAAAAATTAAAAGCTGCTTGGATATGATAATCAGAGAGTACATCTTAATTATTTGCCATCAAAATGGAAAGATACAATGGGATTACTAGGGGTCTGCAACCAGTAATATTAAGTATTTTCATTGTGACTTGGATGACAATACCAGTTTGGGGAGGATGACACAGACAGGATTAGCATCCATGGTGACCTTAAGATTTTGTAGTTATGATCTGAGATGAATGGAGAGCGATTCCATGTGAATATATACAAAGTTCTACACTTAGCTAAAAAATAATCAGTTCCACAAATTTGGGATGATGCTCAACCTAGAAAACAGTATTACAGAAAAAAGCTGGAAATCCCTTGATGAATAGGCATCAACAGTGCCACCTTGTTGCAAAACTTGGTAAGCATTATAAAAGAATTTGAGAAATATCTTCTGAAAGACACTTGATGCAATCCTTCCAATCTATTTATCATTGACCTCCCAGATAGAGTAGTACATTTATTTTGGGACACCACTGCCTGAGAAAGATGTGGGTAAGGAAAACAATGAGAACATTCTGAAGTCTAGAAAATACGATCTACAGGGAAAAATTAAAAGACTGGAGGTTGGTTCAGCTGAAGAATACAAGGGACAAATGACACAGTATTCATCACCTGCATAGCAACAAAGATGAAAAAAACATGACTGTGAATAGTTCAAGGCTTAACAGCATAAAATTTATCAAAAAGATTTAAGGGGAGAACTTGGCTAGTGGAACAGATTGCTTAGGGTGTAAAGATGGAAACTGGTTTTGGAATCTCCTTCACAGAATGTTTTTAAGAACAGGTCTGTCAAGTTTACCTGTAGCTGATAGGTACTTTGAGGTAAGAGTGAATTTGAGAACTGGTTTAACCCTACTTTCTATTATTACTGTCTGTCCATTCCTTACTGATAAAAGTAAACACCATGTTCCCTTGGCATTTCTAAAATTGACTGATCACATGGTACTCAGAAGTAATGCTAATAGTACTTTTTGTTCCGTTTCTGTCATTGATGCTAATTTTTATAAATTTTTTGGGATTCTGTGGGACCCTTGAAGTTGATCCACCTCACAAGGAATGTGACTGCAATTACCCATCTCTCAGCGACAACTTTGTGTTGTTTTGCACACATAAAAGATCCTGGAAAAGTGCAGCTTCCACTGGAGTGGCATGTCCAGTGAGCCCTTGTTTTTGTTGTAAGCAAAAAGGTGCTTATTGGTACCTGTCATCTTGCAAGATGCAGTTCTTTGGAATACAAGATTGTCTTCAGTAAGTTCACTTTGTCTCTCTTACTCAGAAAAACAAAATAATGCTCGTCTTTTCTACATACAAGACTGCTGCCTTCATGCCCCTGCCCTGCCCCCAGTGTCTTTCAAAACCAGAACATACGTTATTGGTATTTATTTAAACTTAACCCAAACACTGGTTAAAACACAGTTTTGCCACTATTCATACTGGGGTTTGAAAGAAAAAACATGAAGTCCATTAGTTGATGCCAAACTCTCTTTAATACAACACTGATTATTTCAGATCTTGTGTCAAGTTTAGTTCCACGTACCAAATGATTCCGTTATTTTTAGTGTTTAATATATGTGCAGCTTGAACTTCTCTTCAAGCCAGCAGCATTCTCATGAAACCTTTCAGAAGTCATTCAAAATCATTTCCACTGCTCACCAAGTTATGAGGTTTAAGAATCATTATTAATCTGAGGGTAGCACACATTTTATAAGGATGATGTTTTCCAGATAATGCATGCTTTAACTGCATAATGGCTTTAGTAAACTGAGGGAGATTTCTAATTTTGTATGAATGAAAATCAATAGATATTTCTCTGGATTTAATGTGTATAATGGTTATATTTCTCACAAGCATTTTGTCAACTATTGCTCTGGGTCAGTCTGAACGAATTCCTAATACAAGACAAACACTGGAATGTTTCCTGCGAAAACTGATTTCATTTCATTCACCACATTGTCCCAGGCAGACTTGTCCTTATCAGATTAGGTCACTGAAAGTTGCCTTTGTTTATTTCCCTTGTATACATATCAACATATGATAGCCCAGCACCAGCAGCAACAGCTACTAAGTTCAGGCCAATGATGCTAAAGCGTGACATTTTGAGGGGCTGGGAACTAACGTGGCTCTCTTACAGCACTGGACCTGTCGCATCCAAATGCCAGTTTCTGTAGTCAAAGAGCAAGTGTACAGGCACAGTATCCACAGCTCCAGCTCTGGACCATAGTGAAGATGTTCATGTGGTAATGCCATTAGATAGTCCTTTACCGCCTCTGCAACAAGACCATCTCAATGAATCATTTAAACATCCTGTTAATAAAACCTGATGCTAAATGCTACCGTATACCTTCAGTTGCCCCAGGCAAAATTAGGCAGATTCATCAGAACTGTAACATAATTTTAAGTGACTGACTACCGAAAAAAAATCAAACCTAGCTGCTGTGCAACCGTGTTCATGTGCTCAACTTGTTCCACAAGGACAGGCAACAGAAGTGAGCTTCAAGAGGCTTTTTGTCTCTTGGAGTTTCACTTGCATCTTTCTGTGGCCTCTTTCTTCACTGGTTTGAACCCTTCTGGAGTTGTCTCTCATTTGCCATAATGCTTCCATTTACCTCTCTTTTACCAAAGCCATAACTTTGGTGCAGAAGAGTTATAATAGAAAAGCTGGACGTGCAGGGACAAGTGATGCAGCCAAAAAAAGGCAAAACAAATCAAAGGAAAAAAAAATTAAAAAGACTAGACAAGCTCTGAGTCTCATTACCACCCTGAAGCTGTTATCTACATTTCTTTGTATCTCTTTGTATCTCATGCAACGACATCTTAAGTATTCTGCCTCACCTAGGTAACATCTGAGTTGCTGGCATAAGACTTCTTTTTCATTGGTGATATACCTCACTGAAAATGTCTATCTCCTCCCTGACTCAGCTCAGCACCCATATTTTATGTTTCCATTTCATCGACGCTTGGACTTCTTCACTCCAGCTGCCTCAGAGACTGATGAGGATTTGCTAAGCACCTTTTCATAGGTGTAGCAATACAGACACAACCACTAATTATGTATCTCGTTGATTTTTAGCTATGTATTTAATTTGCCACACACAACCCCCCCAAGGCAAAAATGGTATCTGCATTTGCTTGGCTTCACTGCAAAGAGGTGGCCATTATTCTCATGTGGTAAAGAAAAGCACTGTATTCTGTTAAATTACTGGAAACAACAAATAAAACACTGATGACATCCCTCACTCCTTGAAATTACCCTGTTTGTAACTATTTTGCAAGTAACTTACCAAATCTGATAATGGGGCTGTAAAGACACATACTTTGAAACTAGATCACATTAACTGCCCTGCTGTCCTCGTTGTCCAAAAATTAATTCTCTGTTTCCACATATTGGGAAACAGATTTCAAAAGCCCAGGAGACAGAACTGAAATGATTTTCCTGAGATATCTTTCACCTTAGTCTAATGAGGAAGGAGACACTGAAGCAGAGGAGAGTCACCATTTCTCTAACAGCAGAAGAGAACCACATTGGAGTGTGGTTATTTTTCAGAAGGGAAACCTTGTGAAAATTATTTCAGGGTCAAACAGTATTTTATGGACCTAGAGGGAATGCTGAGGAGAGAAATCCTTGTCACTCTTAACAGATAGCAGACTATGAAAATCACATTATACATCCACTGGTTATCTTTAATTGAGAATCTGTTTTATCTGAGTTAGCGAAGAGCAGAAGCAGAACTCAACAATATGAAGATTGCTAATCCCTCTGGTGATACAGTTAAATCTTTTGGAAAACAAAAATGCCATGAGTAAATGGGAAACTCACTGACATCAAGGAATCGTTTGTGTTGTCTGCAACCAAGATTTTCCTCATGAGCCAGAATGACTTAACTATTTGAATTTTCCTTTTCCTGCCAATTTGGGCATGAGCTGAGACGTACAGCTGTGATCATTCCAGTTCTTTGTTCTATGTGAAGCCTTTCCCTGCTTACTTGCACGTTTCTTTTTTTGTGTGCGTCTGAGGAAGCGCCAGAACATAGATACTACTCTGACAGTTTTAAGTTATCTCAACATTTTTATACATTTTTCTATTATACCAGGAATATGCATTTGTTTATGTAAATGTGTATATTATCTTCCCAAAACTTTAGGAGACATACAAAAATTACAAGTCAGAATATAAAAACACATGAAAAAAACCCCAGAAATTAACTACTCTTCTGGGTCATACATCCACAGTAATCATTCTGAGAGAATCATAAAAATAACTCCTCTCAACACTTTCAGACTAAAATTAGCCTTCTACATTTACATTGAAACAAGGGACTCCGAACATTTTCTTCAGTATTTCTATTATAGTATTAATGTAGTCAAACGCCACAGTAAGGACCTGGACAACCTTTCAGAAATGCTCGGAAGGAGTTTCAGGGTCATACCACATCTGCTCAGATTTTTCGATCTCTCATCAGTGCGTCCCCCCCTAGTTAGGAATTATTCCAGCAGATTAGGATTTCCACAGCTTTAAAAAGAGCAAGAAACAATCCCGGAGTGGACACTGAAGAGAGATTGAATAAGGGTATATTTCCTCTCTCCACATCAATGCCCAAGTAGCTATCTTGTTTTCTTTCTCCTTCTTGGATCCTCTCCATGAAATAACAAAATGGCCCTTTGGCATGTGATCAGATACATGATGATCTTTATCTTCATGCTCTGATATAGACACAGTTTTTAGAAAGGTGTTCAATGGTTGTGTCACAATTGTGTCTGAGCTATCTAAATTATTGAGGCCTCGGAGAACCAAGAGCCAAAACCTCCTGCAGCAGTCCCGAGCACAGAGGGACACGGGGAGGATACCAAGGTTGCAACATGCTCTGTAAAGAAGATCATGAAACTAGCTTAGATTGCAAAAATATCCTCTCTTTTTAAAAATAAGTTTTGAAAAAGTTAGTGTTCCCTATATTATAATCCATGACAATTAACCTAGACACGGGGTGGATCTCCAATTGTAAGGTAATGTCGCATTCCTTCAAAGAGGTGTCAAAAACAATCATAGGCTAATGAGATTTTACATGAACCACCTGCTGGTTGCTTTCAATTAGATAAAACACCTTTGCTGAAAGTGAGGAAACCCTTTTCATTATTTGCAAATGAGTTACACAACAGAAAGCGATAACAGGAAAAGAAACGAGAAACTAATAGAACAGTCTGAGCTTCCCAGGCCTACTGCCATCCCCATAACTCCTCTCTGGAAAAAAGAGAAGAAAAACTAATTACGGCAATACTGAGTGTCCAAAGATGCTGACGAAAAACACCGAGGAAAGCTGCATGAATAGCTGACATGTCAATTCACTGGCATCCCTAGAAAAATGTTAAAATAAATTGCTTTGGGTCAGATTAAACATTTTGTTCAATTCGAGAGGGAATGTTTTGTTTTGCATTTCAGTTCCTTTTTTTTAGAAGAAAAATAGAGTGATCTTTTTTAAATAATAATATTTTTAATAATATAGCTATTGTGTTTAAAATGTTTCAGTGATTTCTGAATACCTCTTTGGGGGAAGGAGGTGATAGAGAAGAACAGTTTAACAAAACCTGACATAAATTTGCAAAATGTCACAGTCAAGCCAGATCTATATTTTATACATTTGTTGAATCAAGAAACCTTGGGGCAAAAGAGTCTCTTCTGTCCCAGAGAGATTTGGGCTTTCCAATATAAGATAAGAAAACTCTTCGGACAAGTCTAAGTTCAGGGGAAGACTGATGTAAATCACAAGGTATGACATCCAACACAGACCCCTTCCAATGAAGGAAGGGGAATATGGGACAGAAGTATGATAGATTCCCTCTTTTATGTTTATTTTATAGCTCCTTCATACTTCCAAGTTCCAGAGAAAAAATGAGACAGCATAGTACTAAAGGGCTTACACTCGTTACATTTCCACCTACCTCATATCAGGGTGTAATGAACATCGACAACAGAATTTGTGATACTCTTTATGTGGACATAAGGCTTCCAGATTGGCAAGAAACCTGTAAGTTATATTCTTTTTTCTCACATTATGCATAAAGGTTTCATTTGTAATCTGACAGGAGTAGATTTTTTGAAGCATTGTAGAGGGTGTAAAGACCGGCCAATAGCACCATGGAAGATGCCTTCTGCAAGCTGCTTTGGAATCCTATGCTGTGGAAGTGGGTTTCCAGGGAGTTTGGGTATTGATATACTATCATTAGCTCTGTTAACAATATGATTTTCAGATAGCGTAGCTCTTAAAAATACTTCCTACATGTTCCTTCTGCCATCTAAATCCTGACCTTTATTTTGTTCCCCAACCCATCTTTTCATTATTGAAAAATATATGGAAAATTTGTCATGGTTCTTATTCTACATGAATAAATGAGCTTTTAAAAAATAAAAATAAAATAAATAAAAAATAAAATAAAATCTGTGAATGCTACCTAGTTCTATGAAAGAGGTAGTTTCATTTCAGAAGAAGACAGAAAACAAAAAGTAAATACCTTTCCCACTGGCTGCTATTTGGCATGGGAAAAAGAAAATCAACGTGGAAGGAAAAACACAAACCCCATGAAAATGAAAGACTTACCTTTCAAGAAAAAAAGAAAAAAAAAAAAAGAGCACTTTTGCCTTCCTAGGTGTTTGTGATGAATTACCTTAACTCAAGGAAGGTTTGAAGGGTCTCTGGACCCCTCTGAAAGCCAAAGCGCCTTGCAGGGGGAAGAAGTCTTATCCCCCAGAGATGCAGAAAAATGCTTACAAAAGGATTCTTACTTCAGTCAACCGAGAAAAGGTCAGATCCATCAGTGATTGATAGAAGCTGAATGCACTGTCACACTTCTTGAAGTTTCAACAGCTGTATACCCTGAAGATATTATTCAAAAAGATGCATTTGGAACCTGAGTCATAGGCAGAATACAATTTGAGAATCTGCTGTGGCATTAAAAGGAAAAAAAAGCTCACACACTTTAGAGGGTTCATCATCCAGAACCATGGCTTTAATACAGACTGCTGTGGTAACCAGTCCTTGCCTGCAGAGTCTGACAGGGATGAGAGAGAGAGATAATGTGTCATTTAGAGGCTGAAACACTGCATGGATTTGCAACTTAATTCTAATAAACCAAGCAGACCACACAGATATTTTTTTTTAAAAAAAAAAGGTGTTTATGCAAAAGCAGGCTGAAAATCAGAAGGTGACTAAACTGGCTTTTTCATAATGTATCATATGCGAATTCATTTAAAAATTAAGGAAAGGAAGCTGTGGGTGAGCCTGATTTTTCAATATTTAAAAGCGAGAAAGGATTAGTTCTAAATAGAGGGCAGCAAGAGGATTTATTTATCATCATTTGTGGTTCGTTAGTCAGTAAAGGTCAAATTATGTCCCAAAGGCACAAATCTTCTCAGGGTCACACTAGTCTTAGATCAATCCATGGAGGGGACCCTGGTGCATTAAACCTCCATTCCCGCTGCTTTGTAGGATGATCATTTTCTTCTGACTCAGCCTAGCAGCAAATAACCGACCTCTCCATGCACATCCCTTAGCTTCCAAGCCTGGCAAGAAGGCTGGGGCACCAGTGCTCCTTTGGCTACGATTCCCCTTACTGCTGAGTCTCCCCTGCAGCAGCCACTTTTGAAGTATACACGTATATTTTAAAAAAAAAGGTGACAACCTCTGAATGAGTGGTTTGGTTTGGGCATAGGCAGTTATACCAAAACAACCCTGTATGTTCACACTGAACATAGGTCATTTGTAAAACAGAGTTTCTTCTGGGGAAGAAGAAAATTGCAACTTCTCCCTCTTGCCCATTTTGTCCATTCATGCCCACAGTTAAAATTCAGAAAGTCACATCAAATTTTATTCCCACTTACACTTTCACAGAAGTGCTTAATCCAAGCTGCAGTCTAGCCCTGAAGAAATAAGAACGGTATTTTATTTGTGACAAGGCTGGCCAACGTGTATAGCTATTAAATCTCATATTTAAGCTATTTCGACATGAAGTTTTCCTAATGAATGGTATTATTGGTGTGTTACCTTCCAGCGCTGCCTACCCGGACAGGAGCAGGTAGCGTGTCTGCAGCCGCTGCAGCAGACTGATTGAGAATCGTTAGCGAGACAAAAGGGCAGATGACAGAAATTAATATGAAGGAAAGAAAAACTACCTCATGCCAGGCCCATGAAGAGTTATAATTGAGCTGTTTCTAAATGGAAAAGGAGAAACCACTTGCAGACAGGAAGCCTACTGATACCCCTATATTGACTGCCAGGAGGACTGGAACATCTGGACCATGAAATGATAGAGTCCTCCGTTCCTGGCAAAGTAAGGAGGGGGGGTCAGTCCACTACCATGGACTTTGGAGGGCAGACTTTGGCATGCTCAGGACACTGGTTGAGAGAGTCGCTTGGGAGACAGTGGTGAAGGGCAAAGGGGTCCAGGAAGCCCGTGCATCCTTCAACAAGTCTTAAAGGTGCAGGAGCAGGCTGTCCCTATGTGCCATAAGATGAACCAGTGGGGAAGACAACCAGTGGGGCTGAACAGGGAGCTTCTGCTGGGACTCAGGGAAAAAAGGAGAGTTTACCACTCTTGGAAGAAGGGGCAGGCCACTAAAGAATAATACAGGGATCTTGTTAGGTCATGCAGAGAGAAAATTATACAGACAAAAGCCCAGCTAGAACTCGATCTGGACACTGTTGTAAGAGAGAACAAAAAAAAAAGAGAGCCGAGGAGAATCTCCATCCTTTATTGGATGCAGGGGGGAACATTACCACCAAGGATGAGGAAAAAGCTGAGGTACTTAATGCCTTCTTTGCCTCAGTCTTTAATAGTGAGACCAGTTTTCCCCAGGGCATTCAGCCCCCTGAGCTGGAAGACAGGAACGGACGGCAGAATAAAACCCCTGATCCAGGAGGAAGCAGTTCATGACCTGCTACACCACTCGGACACTCACTAGTCTATGGGCCGGATGGGGTCCGCCTGAGAGTATTGAGGGAGCTGGCAAAGAAGATTGCTAAGCCACTCTCCATCATTTACCAACAGTTCTGGTCAGTGGAGGAGGTCCCAGGCAATTGGAGGCTTGCCAATGTGATGCTCATCTACAAGAAGGGCAAGCAGAAGGATGCGGGAAACTACAGGCCTGTTAGTCTGACCTCTGTATTGGGGAATATTATGGAGCAGTTCATCTTTACTGTGCTTACCAGGCATGTACAGGACAACCATGGGATCAGGCCCAGCCAGCATGGGTTCATGAAAGACAGGTCCTGTTTGACCAACCTGATCTGCTTCTATGACCTGGTGACCTACCTAGTGGATGAAGAAAAGGCTGTGGATGTAGTCTACCTGGACTTTCGTAAATATCTCCCACAGCATTCTCCTAAAGAAACTTGCGGCTCATGGCTTAGACAGGTGTATTCTTCACTGGGTAAAAAAAATGGTTGGATGTCCAGGCCCAGAGTTGTGGTGAATGGAGTTAAATCCAGCTGGTGGCCGGTCACAAGCAGTGTTCCCCAGGGCTCAGTCTTGGGGCCAGTTCTGTTTAAAATCTTTATCAATGACCTGGATGAGGGGATCGAGTGTACCCTCAGTAAGTTTGCGAAGGATACCAGGTTGTGTGGGAGTGTTGATCTTCTTCAGGGTACGATGGCTCTGCAGAAGGATCTGGACAGGCTGGATCAATGGGCTGAGGTCATTTGTATGAGGTTTAACAAGGTCAAATGCCAGGTCCTGCACTTGGATGACAACACCANGAGGCTGCACCTTGAGTACTGTGTCCAGTTTTGGGCCCCTCACCACAAGAAAGACATCGAGGCCCTGGAGCGTGTCCAGAGAAGGGCAATGAAACTGGTGAAGGGGCTGGAGCACAAGTCTTATAAGGAGTGGCTGAGGGAACTGGGCTGTTTAGTCTGGAGAAGAGGAGGCTCAGGGGAGACCTTATCACTCTCTACAATTACCTGAAAGGAGTCTGTAGTGATGTGGGTGTTGGTCTCTTCTCCCGAGAGATAAGCAATAGGATGAGAAGAAATGGCCTCAAGTTGCATCAGGGGAGATTTAGACCGAATATTAGGAAAAATTTATGCACTGAAAGGGTGGTCGGGCATTGGAACAGGTTGCCCAGGGAGGTGGTGGAGTCACCACCCCTGTGGAGGTGTTCAAAAAACATGTAGATGTGGCACTTTGGGACATGGTTTAGTAGACATGGTGGTGTTGGGTTGACGGCCTTGATGATCTTAGAGGTCTTTTCCAACCTTAATGAT
The DNA here is from genome assembly GCA_013399095.1 of Psophia crepitans. Taxonomy (NCBI): domain Eukaryota; kingdom Metazoa; phylum Chordata; class Aves; order Gruiformes; family Psophiidae; genus Psophia; species Psophia crepitans. Next base: position 30,823 of record VWZZ01002135.1, on the reverse strand, counting down.
TCTATGATGCTATGATCATTTTGTATCTTAGCTCCTACCACAAGATAGCACTTCTTGTATTGCCTCTGGAAGACCATGACTTTGTCATCACTGGTCCCTAGGGCCACCACCACACCTGCAAAGAGTCATCACATGTGCTCTAATGTTCATTCTTGACTACATGGACTACCAGTGGATGAAGAACAGCTTGGTGGTGGTTACCTTGTCACACAGACTCTAAATGGGTCTGTGCCCTCTGTGGGTTTTCAGTCCCTTGCTCTGACATGTGCATAAACCTACTGTGTCCCTGGGATTTGAATGGAATGCACACACCACACATTCTGGTCACCTTCTGTGAGAGACAACAGCTAGATCAAGAAGAAATAGCTTTGGAGAGAGTGTGAGAGAAGTGGTTCTTCTGTCCTGTCAAAAGTTGCAAATATGTCGAAAAAGAGGCCCAGACTACTGACGGGACTGACATCTTCTCAAACCTGTTTTGCCACCTGTGGCCACACCTGAAAAAGAAAGGAGAGACACATTGGTTACACCTGTATGCAGCAACCTCACCATTTATCAAAAAAAAAAATGCTGTGTGGACTGGAGCAGAGCCACAGTACAATTTCTGCTCCAGATATTCTGAGACAGGGAGACACCAGGACTGGAAGCCATATACTTGCTCTGCAGCCATGGCAGAGCAGAGCTACCTCAATACTGTCATGAGAAGCTGACAAGCTTAACTTTGATTCTATTGATTCAACAAGAATTTGGCCTGCTACTTTTCAAAAATCAGTCTTTGTAAGATATGATGCTTGTCTTTGTTCACCAAAGGTTATTACTGTTGATCAAGATTTGCATGGCCTTTTTATTTCTGTTCTCAGATCTTCTCAGATCTGCTGAGTGACAGCTTATAAAAAAGATGTGTGTACTTATTTATACCATTTTTCTACATGTTTCGAATCCATCATCTGTTTATTTTACCCTGGTAGATCTTGATTCTTTCCTTCCTTGTATCATCTGTGTTGTGCTTTCATCTGCCATACTGTATCCTCAGAGCTGTCAGAAGATGCACGACAATCCTTAAATCTAAGCGTGAGTTGTGTACATACAGATGAAGTTGAAAGAATTTTTTTTTATTGAATCATTGATACAGTATGATCGCAAAAATGCTGTCCGTGGATCTCTTTCTAATTGCATACTAAAGACCACAAAATTGCATAATACAGACAATTACATTATAATTATTCCATCTGCAAGTACATCGTATTGCATAATACCAACAACATAAAGTAAACAGCATGGACATTTTTTTTTTTATTCAAACTGGAGGCTACCACAGTTGCCATGCAAGGATCGCTCATTCATATTAAAGACATTTTTCAAGCAGTCCGTTAAGTAAAACTGTCACAAAGTTCTGTGATAAGTAAAGGAGTGGGTAAACTTACAGTTCTGGTTCAAAGGATGTAAATTTCTTCTTTGTCCTTCACCTCCAGCAAAGAGAAGTGGTAATCCTGAAAGAATACCATTTTCCACTTGTATCCAAGGATGACAGTTGTTTAATACAACCAGCTATATTACTGTACTAGTTACTATTACAAACTATAATCCTGCATATTTAAATCAAGCACCTGAAAGGGCAAAAACTAGGAAAAGATATCCTTCTGGTACACGTCAGCGGAAACCATTTCCTCCGTATTCAGCACAGTATGACTTTAAATGAGCCCACCAAGCTCTCACACTCTAGCTCTGATTACAAGTGTCTGTATATATTAGACCCATATTGTCAGGATCATTTCACGTGTCACTGAAATGCAGACACTGCTGGAGAAAAGCAAACACTTAACCAAGCAATATATTAGCTGTAAACAGGCAAGTGTGAGACTCCAGGGAGCCAAAAGCAAAAGGTGAGACCATGACCCTGAAGCTGAAGCTCTGCTTAAATGGATTCACAGCAAATTGCCTCATTTCTCCCTTTCTCCATAATACGAATGCAGCGTGTGGCAGTGTTTTCCATGGTGCAGTTCCCCAGTTTGAATATGCAGACAGACAGCTTACACACCCAGGGCCAGGGTCAGCACCCCCAGTCTGTCCATGCTCCAGGGAAAAGCACATGGATTAAACACCAGGGCAGAAACATACCCCAATAAGTCACTCTGTTCAAGCCAGGCAGTTCTCAAAGAGGAGTGTCCCTCTATTTTCCTGTAAGATCGCACCTCAAATGAACCTTTCATGAGTACCGAATCCTCAGAAAGCGAGCAGCCACCCTTTTCTTCACAGTGTAAGCCAGGTGGTGTGGAGTTAACCGCAGTACAGCGCATCCCATTATGTCAGGGGATGGTTGTCCTGTCATCCTCTCCACTACGGCTACAAATAGCAATAATCCATAGGAGCAATCAGCCACTATTCAGCAGTACTGGTGCCATTTCCAGTACATCTAAAGTAGGATTCAGTTATTCTTTTTCATAATGCAGTGTCTCTCTCCTAACTTCTTTTATACCTGCTGCAGATGAGATTTCAAAGGCTTACATATGTGACAATAAAGCATTGAGGAAAAGAAAACTGATATGAAAAGCCGTACTTCGATTTTAATTCTTTCAGAAACTTCCTGAAGTCTGTAATTTCAGCAACAGGGAAAGAATCTGACAGTCAAAGGTAATCGCTTCTCCAATCAGCTGCCTTATTTACCAGACTACTAGATGTACAATTATTCCGTCTGCATAAAGATTGCTCTTATTTTTAATTTCCATATAAGACCATAAAATGTATGAGATTGACAGCACTGGAAATGGAAGGCCTCTAATTTATCAAAAAAAAACAAAAAACAAAAGGTTTCTATCAAAGGCAAGAGCGATGCAAGGCCAGAGCAATGCAAGGCTCCTCCTTCACACTTGGGATGTGCCTCAGCTTTAGGAACAGAGGGTATGCTTCTAAGATGAGTACACGCAAAGTAATAAAAATTAAATACAAGAGGACTTGAAAATTGAAGTTTTGCAAGTGTCTTTATGAATTTTTAAATAGATCCTTTCTGAAACCGACCGTTACTAAGATAGTCAAATTAAGAAACTGGTTAATTTACCACTGAAACAGGGCAAAAACTGAGTAGGAAAATATAGGATTGCTTTGTGAAGAGTTATTTTACTGAAAAGGATTTGGAGTCATCATCTTGTCTGAGTTCAAGAAGCGCCTGGACAACGCTCTCAGCCATCTGCTCTGATTGGGCTGGTCCTGTGTGGAGCCAGGAGTTGGACTGATGGTCCTTATGGGTCCCTTCCAACTCGAGATATTCTGTGATTCTATGATTCTGTGAAATTAGCCTGTTTCTGAGCACAATAATTTTCTGCAGGCAGTACATGTGAATAATATGGGCAGAAGTGGACAAAATGGAGCAGACTTTGGAAGCAAAGCAGACCAACAATGCATGTTAGATGTGAGAATGGACCTGATGGGATTTTCCACTTTAAACAAGCAAATTTTTAGGAAATCCACAGAAAAGTCAAAATAGCTGGACTCTAAACTTCTTTGTGTAGCTTTCAAATCCCACCAGAACTCACACAATATTTCGTTCTGACTGTACAGACCAACTAAGGTCACCCATCTATCATGAGAAATTGCTAATCAAAAGTACCAGTCGGTAACATACACTGTCTGTCCATAACGTGTTCCTCACCTCCCTGTGGCATCTACTGGGACTCCTAGTCCTTGGTATAAAGAAAGGAAAATCTATGATTCTAAATCATATTCATATATTTTCAAGCTAGAGAACACTATTTTTATGCATGCATTTCTTCCCTGGTTCCTTAATCTTTCCTGCATGTTGTTTATTGAATTAGGATAACCCTTCAGGTTTAAAATAGGGCTAGAGAAACATCTTTTTTTTTCTGCTGAATGCTGAACCTTTCCAACACACAAAATTCTCCAGCAGAATGTCATGTGGGACTTCTAGGAGCTACAAAAACATACAGAAATGTCTTTCAGTGTGGCATTACAAATGGTAATAGTAAATGCATCTTTGTGAATTCACATTATCTAGGAATTTATTAATAGGGAATCATCTCCAAGGCAAAGGAACAGAGAAAAGAACTGAAAGTCTAACCTTAAAAAATAGATACCTACTGTGAGAGCTGATGGCAAATAGATAAAAATTAATAAAGTGAGCAGTAGGTGGATGAAAGCAAAGGCAGTTTACAGCTACAAGCTTAAATCTATCTCCAGAGGCTCTTTGAAACAGAAGCAGCAGAGACATAACTGCTTTCTCCTTCCCTTCCTCTGCAATGCAAAGGTGAACTTGATGACTTTGGAAATTTGTGATATTAAGTCTGGACTTCCTTATACCATCAGTGGATCAGAGAAGGGGCACAGTGCATAGCAATCTACCACATGTTTTGGATGTTGTAGACAAAAATACCCACTCTGGAGTGGGTGCAAATTATGAGACACACAATGAACATAATAGTTTGTGTGGACATCAACGTTGGTTTGTTGCCAAGAGCGAGGTGTTTATGCTGTTGTTTGCACACTGTATTTCAAGAAAAGAGGTATTGTAATCCAGGGCTGATGACTCTTGCAAATGCGAGTGTGCAAGCTCCGCATTAGTGTGCTAGCTTCATACCAAAGCCTCAGCAGAGATTTTCACAAATGGAATCATGAGGTTAGATTCCTAGCAGTTAGGAAAGACATGCAAAAACTTGATTTAAAAAATACTGAGAACCCAGTTGCCTCCAGAAACGTTTGCAAAACATTGAGTTTTCAGAGTCATACCATTTCTTCCCTATTAGGTGTTAAGCACCTTTTATCTGTTTGTGTTTTCCCTCAGCAGGTCACCAATAGGGCCTTTGCTGCATCTAACCTTAACGGATATTTACACAGCTACATTTGGCCAAAACCTTTGATATGAAACCCCTCATGCAATTAGCACAGCAATTATAAAGCTAGACCAACAATCCAACAGTATGGCACAAGAACTCTTAAAAGAATAAATGTGAATCACTGTCAGATGAGAATCAAATAAGAATAATTTCAAAGCCAAGACACAAACGATTCTGTAATCTTACATTGCTCAAGGTCTTGGAGGAAGCCAGTGGCAGTGACGGAATGAAAATAACATCTTTCCTGTCACTGGAGAACAAAGTCTTCCCAGATTCCTCATAGAGTCCCCATTTTTAACATGAGATGATGTAATAAATCCTACTAGTAGTGATCAAGTTAAAAAAAAATAAATCCAGGAAGCTTCTTTCTTTATAGTGGGATAAATCAGAATGAGAAGGTGCCTGGGTTTGAAGTGTTCAGAAGGCAAACACAGTTTTTATAATTGGACCCCTTTTCTCAGGGCAAGTGTCTCATCCAGCTGGGCTCACCATTCTGCAGCAATCACAGAGGAATACTCTGCTTTCATTCAATATGACATTTCCTCTGTGTGTGACTTATTAGAGTGAATTTGCAGCCTATAGCAAAAATAGAAGCTCAGCCTCTACTGAGCACTCTCTTCCAGCTAAGTAGGAGAAGTAGTGTACAGCCTTTTAGACATAAGTAAATCTGATTCTGACTGAAGAATCAGAATACAAGAGTGCCAAACCTAATTGCAGTAGACTAGGTGACATTACTTGAGTCCTTGTTTCCCAATACATTTCAGTAATGTACAGTCCCATGACAGTTAAAACAGAGCAGTAGCAGAAAGAGGAACTGAACCCACAGCTTCTAGAAGAAACAAGTCAGGGTTTTTAATTGGGACCTTAATTCTGCCTAAAGTTTCTGCCTAAACGCTTCACAGACATTGGGATAGCTACAACAAATGGCATAAAATGTAATCAAAAAACTTCAGAAAAACAAATTGTTCGTATTTCAAAAAAAATAAAGGACAAACCACTGCAATAAAAAATATTAGTTTCAGGGAACCATAAAATCAACCATGTGAAAAGAACTCCAGGAAAAACTAGCTAATAAAGTTGCTGTGATATATTAACTTATAAGAGGGGGTATTTGTATCATTTTCTGAGAGCCTATTGATAAATTGTACGGAAAGATAGTGAAAGAGTTGTTCTGTTTGCAAAATCTACAGCAAAAAGGAACAGAATGCCAGAGATGCAAACATCTTGCTTTTTTTGTACAAGTTAAAGAATCTAGAACTACCTACACTGCTGCTTATGCCCTCCAAACAAATTAAATGAGGTGGAGATGTAAAGGGAGCTGACCTCTCGCGGCTGGCCATTTTAGTGGTCATGTGCTATAACCAGCTGGTGCTTCTTGCTGCATGAAACAAAACCGATGGACCTCCGGGGGATGGGCCGTGCTGCTGAGGTGTAGTGTCATCCCAGGACACATGAAATTCATTGCCCAGCCACAAAACTTCTCTGCTAAGACTTACGATGGGACGGCAAATGCCATCAGATCGCATCAGTTTATTACTGATGTGCACTCAAATTGTTCCATGCTATTTTCCTACCAGTTCAACAATTCAGAATTTCAAATAGGCTTTTGTTGTGTCCTTCCATGTCACATCTCATAAATAGGGATTCAAGCATGGAGATGATCCCTGCCTGATCCATGGTGAAACCTTATGCAGATATGTCACCCTGTTCCACTCCCTCACAATTTGCTCTGCTTCTGAGATCTAAGAGTTTACTCTTCTGTGTCTTTTTTAAGAGCTTCTTTGAGATCTTTATATTCCCATCCTTCTCACATGACCTTTTCATTTGTTTATAATATAGTACCATGATAAATAATCTCTCCCAAATCTTTTTTCTCCTTTTCAGATTTGAAAAAGATGGCTTCTCCACTCACTGTTGTGATCTTTCAGTCGATGATGAAACATTTTTCAATGGCTTGCAAGCATCTTTTCAGCTCAAAATCTGTTTCCACAGCACATGGTACACTTCAAAATTCACCATGTTACATATTTTCATCTTTATTTTTATATTGATGTTGCCAAATTCTCAGACTTTACAGAACCTAAAAAAATGTTGCTCTACTCTTAACTCTATGAGCTGTCAAACCACACAAGCACTACTCATCCATATCACAGAAATGACGGCTTCTAAACCATGTATTTTTCACTTGTTTCAAGCCCATATTTTCAGTTTTCATCTCTAGTTTTATCCCTTTGAACTCTTCCTCCCTGGCCATCAAAAACCATTAGGAACGGTCAGCCCTCCAGCCTTCTCTATCTTCCTCTTTAGGTACCTGTTTTTTCAGTAGATACATAGCTTCAGCAGCAAAATCTAGGTGATATTTCCTATGTGATATACCCCTTGTCTGCTGTATTTCCATCCTGTTACAGGCAACCAGGTTATTCACTATCTAGTTCCACATCTAATTTAAAAAAAAAAGAGAGAGAGGATAATTTCCTCTGTTTGCCTTCCTTCAGTAATCAACCCTGAGTATTTGCTGCAAACATAAATATGATACTCTTGCTATTGATTTACATTTTAGCAAGATCATAACTTCATTGTATATTCTTGGGCACAGGCTCTGTGCTCGTCAAATCAATACTTTACAAAATTGATGAAATAAGCTTCTATTAGCTTTTGATATTCCAATAACTTTGCAATAATTTCCTTTAGTATGAATTAAATGAAACCACACCCATCCACAAGACCTTTCTCACCTGCTTCTGTGATCCCTATTGATATTACTATTAAAACTGCCTCATCTGATATTCAAAAGAAAGGAGTAGCCCTGAAGTCCTCACTTTCTCTAGTATCACCCTTCATTGGAAATTATGCATCTACCTTTGAATGTTTTTGAGGGAGGATTTTCCAAAGGATAACAAAAGGAGGTCAGACACCGCAGCATGTCCTCTCCACCGTCAGCACTTCTGCAGGGATGTGATCCAATCTGGGAGAGATGTCAGTCCCTCTCTTTATTTCCAATTACCTGAAGTTATCTAAAAAAATCTAAGTTTACATTCCTAATGAATTTATTACCATCTATTATGATGCAGCCACCAGAAGTGGGCAGTGCCATGACTCATCTTTTTCATTAAGACTTTTATCCCTATTTTTAATAGAATTTCCACAAAATATATTTCCTCCTTCATGTACTTTGTACACACCATTGCTTCTACTGGAATCCTTAAACTCTTAGAGAAGAGCTACCTTCCCTTGTAGTTGGTTTGTATCCAATTGAGACAAAAGGCACTGCAGAAAAGAAGAATGACTAAAGAGAGAAGAGTACAAGGTAGATTTTCCCTTATGCTTTGTTTAGTAATGGTTTGTCTTAAATGGTTTCCTTCAAGCTCAGGATGGCCCCATCCCCTTGAAGAAGACATTCTTCAGTTTCAGTGGCACCACAGAGTTCATCTTTTTGAACTCATAATCTGTGGTTTCTAGAAGCTTGGATCATCACATGAAGTTTGACAGGTTTTAGGAAATTTTAGTTACAGTAGACAGGAGAATTGAAACCGTTTCATTTCAGGTGAAAAATGAGGAAGTTTAAATCATAGGCTTTGAAAGTACCACATGGGGAAATCTCCAGATATACTGAATTTGACATCTCAATAAAAGAGAACAAGGCATTGCAATGTAAAATGAAGCACATAAAAGAAGGTCAGCAGTGCTACCTTTCAATTAAACTTCTGCTTCAGAAAGGTTGAGGTGAAGGACCTCGAGGCCTCTCATATCAACTTTTGATGCTGAACTGAGTGTCCATATTGAAGTTTGATTTTAGAAAAGAAATAACTGGACATTGTCTTGTAACACATGACTGATACCACAGATTAAAAAATAATAAAGGGTCTGATTCACTATTGATTTTTCACCTTTTTGGCTATATTCTGAGCTGGTGCAAATCAGCTTAGCCCACTGATGTTGGTGGAGTTACGCCATCTTTGACTTGCTGAAAGACCTGCACTGAGCAATGATTTACATTTGTGAAAAGTGGATTAAAGAAAAATTAAAATAAATTAAAGCAAATGGAAGTGCAGCACCTCTCTTTCCACCAAAACCAGAGGGAAACTTATTTTTCTGGCCTGAAGGAAAAGGCTCTCTGTCCTTACTTATGGGTGGAGCAAGGATTGCCTTTTCTGTTGGACTAAATTAGCAATCAATCAAACACTCATTTAAAGACACTTTCACAGCTATTTTGATTCAGAACATTTACCGTGGGCAGATATGAGGGCTGTAATAGCTTTTTTAGCAGTGCTCAGTGCAGCGAATACTCTGCAGCAGAAGTTGCTGAACCACCAGCGGTTTCCCTCATTTTCCATGAATATCACAGCTTTACCTATCCCTGTCTGCGGCTACGGTACACGTAAATCTGTTCAAAATCTGGGTTCATATTTCATCATACACCAGAAATCTGCACATAAAATTCCAGAAGCTACTTCATAATTAGTTTCTTGGAAAAATAAAGTGGGGAAAATGCATATATAAATAGATATTGTGTATGTATGAATAGATATTTTCAAAGATTGCTTACATTTATTTGATATCTTTCAGAGCATGCCAGTTAGCTTTCATTCACACAAACACACACATTCACGCACACATCTGCACCCCACAAATACAAACATAATTCCTATGATCTTAATTTGTATAATTTATGAATGTCTTACTGTATTCTTTTAGCAAGCACTAAAATACTGAAAATCAGAAGGAGGAATGATTGCTTTTGTAACAAAAAGCTACAGAAGAACTAGCTAACAGAAATAAAATAATAATTTCATATGGATAGTATTTCTTTACTTGACAAGAACCCATGTCTACAGAAAGGAGGATTATGGAGCACCATTATAGAATCATAGAATCATTAAGGTTGGAAGAGACCTCAAGGATCACCTAGTCCAACTGCCCCCCTCCCCTCCTCCTATTACCCACTAAACCATGTCCCTAAGTACCACATCTAACCTTTCCTTAAACACCCTCAGGGATGGTGACTCCACCACCTCCCTGGGCAACCCGTTCCAATGCCCGACCACCCTTTCAGAGAAGAATTTTCTCCTCATCTCCAACCTGAACCTCCCCTGGCGCAACTTGCAGCCATTCCCCCTTGTCCTGTCACTAGTTATCTGCGAGAAGAGGCCGACCCCCAGCTCACCACAACTTCCTTTCAGGTAGTTGTAGAGGGCAATAAGGTCTGCACTGAGCCTCCTCTTCTCCAGACTAAACAAGCCCAGTTCCTTCAGCCACTCCTCATAAGACCTGTGCTCCAGCCCCTTCACCAGTTTTGTTGCCCTTCTCTGGGCACGCTCCAGGGCCTTGATGTCTTTCTTGTGGTGAGTGGGCCCAAAACTGGACACAGTACTAGAGTTACAACTTTCCTTATAACAAAAGTCACTTTTTTAGTAAAAAGAGATTATTCCTTTTGTAGGTGCCGTTACTTACTTTTTTTCTATTGAGTAGCATTTTAATGAAAAATTGTACATTCAAAACAAATTTCTTTAGATAATATTATACGCTATTACATATATATTTATATTTTATATATACTTGTACAATGTAATATAATTAAGCATTTCTTTAAATAATATTGCATTTCTCATGGGAAACTGAAAATACCAGGCTAACAACTAAATGTCAGGCAAAAAGCTCGTATGCTTGGAACTACAGCAGTTTTAAAATCAAAATGTTGGTTCCTGTGTTTCAACAAGAAAGCTCTTCATTTTCTGCTGACACAAGTCACTGTTTTCTGCACAGTTTTCCATGGGGAAAGTCAGGTCTAGAAAAAGACATCTCTGCGACAGGCATTTCATATCCTAGTTCACCGCAGACAATCATGAGCATGCACTGTACTCAGAGACATCACCATCATGACATGACACATCATGACCTACGATGTAATACTTTATAACAGGATGTGGGAGAAGCTTGATCTGATAGACATTCTTCATTTGTTAATGACAAATTAGGGGCACTTCTGAATTATTCATCTACAATCCCTGCATATGTTGTAGTCAAATCGACTTTGATGCCATGCAAGTTTCAAACTTACTACAAGTGATTTTTTTGGTTTTGTCTGTAACTAATGTCAGAGAAATGAAGTAATAAAACTCTACTGAAATCAAGAAACGTTTGAATTTCATGACTGTTTGCAACACTTGCAAAGCAGTAAGTATACCAGATTCAGAGCTGCTAATGATTTACCAGACTTCATTAAAGAAAGTTAAAAAAAATGAAAGGACAAAGCAGTGATTCACAGTTGTTTGTTTACTCTGCTAACTTGCATGTAATTAAATTATGTATAGATGCTCCAGCGAAAAATATATGACTTTCAATGAAGTTGTACAGGTTGCTATTTACTGTATTCATTCAAGCTGATATATACAGAAAATATAATGGATTTAAGGTGAGACAAATGCCTGTTTAATAAAACCAACTGATTGCAATGAGTCAATGTATTTTTATATTGATGAGTTCATTAGCACTGGAACATTCTATTTAAAAACCAATAAACGTACCTTCATACTGGGATTAAAAATCAGCTTTGTTAGAACAGCTCAGCAGTAGGAATCAATACAGCCTCTGGTTCTGTAAATCTTCTGTAACAGTCAGACCTTTCCCCCTCTCATGAATGTCCGAATGGTGTAGTCATCCACACCAGCTCAGCTAAAGGGGTTTCTGAGTGCTCTGAACCATTACTCTCTGTAAGGATGGGATTCATCTCAACCTAGCCAAAAAATTAATCTGATGAAAATCTATACTCAGGCTAATGAAATGTAGGCTAACTCTGTTAACAACGAAGAACAGAAATCTCCAGAGGGTGACTTGTTCCTTCTCCTGCGGACACAGCTCAGCAGAGTCTAAATTGCCATCTTAGGACTTCCACCTTTCACTGCTACTATGAACCTAACCTAGATGTCTAGCATCTGCCTTTTGGGTGGCACTGGGCATAGTCTTTCCTGTTCTGGTTACAGTATTGTGGAGATGAGTTTTTGGGCACATAAGTTGAAACAAGAAAAGTTCAGACTGGATATAAGGAAAACTTTCTGCCCACAAGGACAGTCAAGAAGTGGAAGAGGTTACCAAGAGATGAAGGTTGTCGAGAGATGTTACGAAGTCTCCAGCCTTAGAGGTTTTCAAGGTCTGATTGTAACCCAGATTAACCTTGCCAGTAACCGTACCTGAACCTGCTGTGAGCAGGAGGTTGAACTAGAGACCTCTTGAGGTCCCTTCCAACAGGAATTATCCTTTCCTTCTATGGTATTTATCCAATACTATCTTTGTACTGAACTGACTCCCCTGATGGCATTTTAGGGGATTCAAAGTGGACTTGAAGCTCAGTCAATTCAGCTGGAGTTTTGCCTTTAATTTCTGTTTAGAAGTGTCAAGGATTTCATACCAGTGCCTGCTGAGCACCTGTGGAGGGATGTCATGACTTTTTTGGGTCTTGGGGCTTATTGACAAAACAGTGATGAAGGACAAAAACTGGATTTAACTCACTTTCTTGCTCAGTCCATCTTCAGAAAGTATCTTGAACTTCAGAAGCCTACAGATGTTCTGTGATGAGCCCCACAAGAAATTACAGGACTATGAAAGCAATTTATAATTTCTTCCAATGACTCTCAGTCTATTGAAAATTCTTTACTTTGTTCATTTTACTCTATCTTCTAGATTCTGCTTGATGCCAACAGCTAAGAGAGAGGAGAAGACTCACCAAATACTTTCTTTCCCTCAGTCTGGTGGTCAGAGGCAACTGCAGTCCCTACATTGCCTTATTGCACGTGAAGTCTTAGGCACCTGGAAGGATGAGAGCAGATGTGGGACACAGGCACAGTGGAAACACTATGCAGTGAGTGTCTGCGTGTGGGAACCACGCTGTATGTTCTCCAGGGGTTTCAGTGTCAGCACTTCAGCAGTGATGTCTCTGGGACCAGGTACCGTGCCTGCCTGCGGCATGGCAGCTCTCTGGGACGCGGGGAACCCGAGGCAGCTGCAACACGCTGCCGCAGCCCCTTGGAGCACTGTCAGCAAATCTGCGTGCTTCAAAAGGCAGAAGGAATTGAAAGAAGACATTAGGATCTAAGAGGCAAAATCAGTTTAGTAAGATTAAAAAACAATTAAGCTTTTATATGAATAAGAATATGCCTTATAATTACGCTAACTAGACTAAAAATTATAGGGCCAACAGCCTTTATTTCAGACATAAGATGATCACCAGCTGGGGACAGACAGAGATTTCATCTCATGGTATAATATTACACAATCAGGTGCATTATGCGGGTATTCTACCTTCCTGTGAAACATCTGGCATGAGTCTCCGTCAGAGACAGGATGCCAGACTAGATGGACCATTTATCTGTTCTGGTGCATAATTCTTTTGCTACTTTAGCTTACAGACTCAACTGACTGCTTAAGAATATCTATGAAATTGTAGAGGAGAGAAGAGAGATGTTATTTCTAATTGAAGAACTTGCTAGCTCTCACCACCTGTTGTTTGTACATAAGATGATAGGGTTCCAATCACAAGATTAATGCCCAATTTAGACTGGGGAAAATATCAGCAAATCTGTCTGATTCTCTTATTTTAAACCCTTTCATGATCTTCAGAAATATTTTACAGTGCCAAGAACAATTTCAAAAATAAACCATAGGACTTAAAAAAAAAAACTTCAAAAAGCTGCATCTGTCATTTGCTTATGCAAAACTTTCCTTGCAGATTCATGAATAACTTTGGTTATGTAACTGCTGTAAAATTTATGGGGGTTCTGATTATATGGATTTTTTTATTTTTACTTTTTATGACAGAAACGTTTGCAACTGATGTGTTGACTAAAAGTGCAGAGGTAAAAATCTGTGTCCCACTCTAAATTTCTCCAACGTAATATTTTATTCTATGCTAATTGCTGCTTTGCTTCTTTTTTTTCCTCCTTTACTGATTCCCACTCAGAATGCCCACCAGAAAGTGTTTACTTTCATTTAGAAAATGACAACCTACAAACTCATTAAATTAAAGTTGATGAAATTTCATAGTTATTACCTCCTCTCCCATAAAAATGGATATAGTTTAAAACCAGTATTTCCATCAAAAAAACATTTCCTATGAAATTTCAGCTGCCTTAATGAATACTTGCTCTGCTAGCATTTGACATCCATTTATAATGCACTTCATGAATCAGGAATAGAACCCAGGTCCTCATTCAATTAACCCTTTCAAGTCTGATAAGAATAACAAGATGCTTCCAGATTCTTGATTGGCTTCAGATTTTGCTGAGAGACCACACCCCTGTGAAACCATTTTTGTACTCTAACCAGCTTCCCGACTGCTATTACAGATAAACAGAGAATCACAATTAAGCATTTCTATACCCAACTTTAACCATTTAAAAGTTAGGTCAAGCGAGTCACCTGTGCTGCTTTATGATCAGTTGGACAAGACTGAGTCATAGAATGGTTTGGGTTGGAAGGATCCTTTAACGGTCATTGTCCTGGTTTCAGCTGAGAGAGAGTTAATTTTCTCCATAGCAGCCAGTGTGGGGCTGTGGTTTGGGTCTGTGCTGGAAGCAGCGCTGATAGTGCAGAGATGTTTTTGCTGTTGCTGAGCAATGCTCACACAGAGCCAAGGCCTTTGCTGCTTCTCGCCCCGCCCCGCCAGCGGGATGGCTGGGGGTGTGCGGGGAGTTGGGAGGGGACAGACAGGGCAGCTGACCCCAACTGACCAAAGGGACATTCCATACCATATGGCGTCATGCTCGGTTTATAAGGGGCTGGGGGGAAGAAGAAGGGGGGGCAGCAACGTTTGGAGTGATGGCGTTTGTCTTCCCAAGTCACCATTACGTGTGACGGAGCCCTGCTGTCCTGGGGATGGCTGAACCCCTGCCTGCCGTGGGGAGCAGTGAATTAATTCCTTGGTTTGCTTTGCTTGTGCACGCGGCTTTTGCTTCACTTATTAAACTCTTGCATCTCCCATTTTAGAGAGGTATGAGAACTATTTCAAGTCTCACAGTTGAAAAATAAAGAACTCAGGAACACTATTTTTTTACACTAAAATATCACTTTCTGTAATTCAATTTATTAAGAAGTTAAAGAAAGGTTGTTGGGGTTTGGCTACTGTTGTAAGAATGCACAAGATGATGGTAAACCACTCATGTTTAACATTCAGAAGAGGAAAAAAAAGTATCACCAACCTGTAAAAAGCTGTAAAAATGCTTAAAGAAGCATTTGCTTCTGAAGAGGCATAAAATACTGAAGCCAACAGAACTACTGATTTCCATTGACTGAGCACAGAACTGAACACGAATGTGTTACCCCAAATCCAGCACAATCCTGCTTAATAGCTCATTTGGAGTAAACCAAAAGCCTGTGTAAGGTCTCTATATTGGGTTCAGTTGTATGTTATCTAGCACACATTCCTTTAGCAGAGCTGTAAAAATGCATAAATTCAAATATATTCAAAGTATTACCTTTATTCATGCACATTCATGTATAAATGCATATATGTATGCATTTAAAAATAAAAAATATGAATTTTATTGACATCCTTGCATTACTTATGGTTGGAAATCTTTTTCCTGACTTGTTTCCTGACTTTAACTTACGATATTTGCAGAGACCACTTTTTACCACAAGATCAGCTGTAACAGTGCTGAAGGCCGTCAGATAATGCAAAAAAACCACCCCAAAACAGTACAATGTTCTTTAAAAGCATATGTATTTAAATTCCTATTTATTTACCATTCAGCTGGAGAGTCCATCAAAAACCGATTTATAACCCTTGCCATCTTCTGATTTAAGTAAGCGCATTATACATTCTGGAGTTGAAAGCTCTGTACATTTAACACCAGCAAGTTTATCCAAGTGCTTAACTACAGACTTCAGATTTCGCCTTTTACTTAATGTTTAGAAGGTGCCCTGCTTTCTGCTGATATCCTGGAACTGCATCCTGTGTAAATGAGGCAGCCCTTAGGGTGCTTGTTGTTCCATTTTGGGAATTAGAATATAGCCTAGACATGCTGGTTGTTCACAGACTCACAGAATGGTTGAGGTTGGAAGGGATGGAGGTCTGAAGGTCACCTGGTCCATGCTGCTTTCCTCAAGTCTGTCCCTGCTGACAACCCAGCACCTGCCTACCCAGAAAGTCCAGATATTCTCATTTTGAAGAAGCAGCTCGGGAGTCAAGGGTCACTGTCACCCCTACTATCCTGACAGACTGCTGGATGGCCTGAGGTTATCCTTTCCATCTGATGACACCCCAGCTGGGAGGATGAGCACCCAGGAAATGCCACACTTGATTAAAGAAAGGTTAGATGTGGTACTTAGGGACATGGTTTAGTGGGTAATAGGTGGTGGGGGGATGGTTGGACTAGATGATCCTTGAGGTCTCTTCCAACCTTAATGATTCTGTGATTCTATGACGCTGCAGGAATAATTAGCTCAGTATTGGCCAAATAACTTTGTTGCCTTCATCTCACAACGCAACGCCTTTCCCCCAAAAGGCTGGGCTTTTTGGCTCAGACAAGGCAGAAAACAGCTGAAACTGTCATCTAATTTCCAGGCAACTAATGAACAGTTATCAGACGGCAGTGACTTTGCCATTACCAACTTTGATTCGAACAAATGAACTAATGTAATGTAGAGAGGGTCTGTTTCTCACTGTCACACATTTAGGCTTAAGCAATCACTCTTTTAAGGTTGTCTGGAGTAACAGTCCTAATTCTGATTGCTGGCAAGTGCAAACGAGCAGTGACTCCACTGAAGGCCACAGACATGCTGGTGCAGAACCAGAATGGAAATGAGAGTGAGGTGGCACACACTGTCGCTGTTCGCCAGCCTGAACAGCTATCCACCAGGCAGTACAAATGCACCAACAGTCGGGAGCTTGTACGCTTCTGGTGGTTTAACTTGCAGTTTTTAAAGGTCCCTCGCAATGCCGTGTGCCTCAGAGGCAGCTGGTGTGTCAGAAGAATTTGTGTCAGCTCAGGCAATGGCACGTTCATTACAAAAGCAGGGTGGGAATAGAGTTCACTGCCAGGTATAGCTACTCAAACACATGTGCTCTCTACTGCGTTTGACTTACAAAAATATTAACTAATAAATATTCTCAGTTTTCTTACCTGAAGAGCCAAAAACTAGCTGCAACATAGGTGAGTGTTATGTGCACGTGCATTAAAAAAGCTTCCAAGTCCTTCAACCCTCTGAAGAAACACTTAACTTGTTTCATTGCTTTTCCCATTAGGGACTGATGATAGCAAACAGCGTACTTTTTCTTGCAGCACAACAGCGTGGAAACCTCCATGCCATTTAAATGGCACTGGAGAAAGTCTTTGTAAGTGGAAAAAAATTAAGTGTTTCTGCCTCGAAAAGCAGGCAGGCAAATATGGCAATACTTACTGAACAGTTCTAGTTACCGAATATAGTTGGAGTCATGTGCTTACTCCAGTAACTAAAATTTTTTTTATTGCTTTTTGTTCCTGTTATCCTGCTGCTCCAATGCAGTTAAGAGAGATGACTCTGAATTCTGCTCCATTTTGTGCAACATAAACAGAATTTATGCTGCAATTACAGAGTCAGATTCTGCCTGCAGTTGTACCTTGTAACTCCCATGAAGAAAACAAGTGGAGTACAGCTGAACCCAGAGTGTGGCCTCTGGAATCTTTGCTGCCGATGGCAAAATGAGACCCAAGGAGAGCCCAGCTTGACTTTCAGGCACAAGGTTGAGTTTACCTTGGTAGTCCTCCTAGAGCCCAGTGGTGGATGCTTTATAATAAGAAAGCAGAGCAGGTGTGTCAGCGGGGACAGGATTACATACAGCTTTGTAGGGTAGGAATTTACTACAGCAGAGAAGAAGGGTTCAGGCTCTTTAAAGAGTGTTTTCCAAGAAGTACATATATGTCTCCCACTGATAAATGGGACTTCCAGCCACTTCTATTCTCCATTTTGAAAATATAACCTGTATTTCCAACTATTTTGGTTTATCTCTGACTGTGAGAAAAGTATAATTTAGGGCTTGTCAACACAGGGAATTTGTCCAGAATATCTATTGCAGAATAAACTGTCCTAAAATATCTTTGTGAACTTGAACATGTTATTTATTCTCTGACAACCACTGGATCAAGATCATGAACTATATCCAGTTTCTTCTTCTCTGTCTGCTCCCACAAGTCATTTTCGAAATAACTACAACAGTCCTAAAGGAGAGTAAAACTTACATTTATTATTAGAGGTTCCTATATGTCCTCACATCAGGTATCTAAGTTAGAAGGCTGGTAGTGTTAGGCTTCCCAGATAGTTAACATGACAAGAGAGAAAGCATCTCTCTGTCTCCTACTCCTAATGCAAGACACTCTCTGGAGAAAGCTATTTCTCTGTTACCTATAGAGATCACTTCCAGCTTAAGTGACTCAGTAAAGTCTAAAGTTAGATGTGATGAAACTGGGTTGGAGCTTTCCTGTGAGCAGCTGCTCTGGAAGGATTTGTTTCACAATATCTGGCATCCCTCAAAGACAAAGCCATTGTCCCTGAGTGTGGTTTCAGACCTGTTCACACTTTCATACTGGCTGATGTCCACACTGTGCTCCCTATTCTTCCTCAAAGCTGACACTGGTGACCAAGAGACCCTGCAACTGATGTCTCAGGAGCTGATCTGGGCGAACACTAACCCTACAGAAAAAAAACCAAACACACACAGACAAGGAAAAAAAAAAAAAACCACACATAAAAAAACCCAAAACCAAAACAAACAAAAAAACCACCACCAAAAAAAACCCCCAAAACCAAACAAAACCACCACCAAACCACAGTTAATTTTTATTTGTGTCAGATCCCTATAAGGACCTATCACCCTGTCAAACCAGAGCTGGAGCTGGCACAAAGAAGAAGGTGGGGAGCATCCCACTGTCGTATGTGGAGGGCAAGACTGTCTTTCTGGGTGCCAGCCAGACTTGGATCAGCTCAAGGCAACAGTGAAACTGCCTCCAGGAGCTCTGGAAGAGAGCCAGGCCAAAAAGCCAAGATTTTGAGAACACTCAATATGTCATTTTAAATTCTTACTAGCTCCTTCTTTATATATAAAGTCTTTCACTTCAACACCCTTTATTTGCTGATGCAAAGAGCTTTGGAAACAAGGCATTGTGCAGAAGGGTGAACAAGAACTTTAAAAGCCTGAGGTGGCTCCTACCTAGAAATCTCTAGCTTGGTGGACAATCTGAGGAGGAGTAAAGATGAACAGAAAAAATGGGTTCAAAAACACTAGAACTGATGAGCAAACTGCTTTGTGTCTCTCATGCACATGGGCTTTTTCCAGCTGACTGCAAGGTGGCTGCCTTGGCTGCAGCACGTCACTGCAGGGTTGTGCAACCCGGCTGCTACGTTCCCCACACTGTGCTACACAGAGTGAATTCCCTCCGTGTTCCACAAACCAGTACAGATGGATTGTAGGGACTCCGTGTATCAGAAAACGACTCAAGGAAAGATAAACAGATGAACTGCTTGAGCTTTCTGACTGAAGTCTTCAGCTCTACAAGGACCCTTGTGTTCACCTATGTGGTGCCTGGGCAGTTGTGTGCGTCTGCACATCACTGTGGAAGCAAATACAGAAGTGGGGGGAAAAAATCCTGCTAATGGGGTCCGTGTGCATCCAGCAAATTATCTGGTCCAGAAACTCGCACTTCTCTGAGCCGCCTGTAAGTCTGACTGAGCCAGCGCTTCATCCCAGGCTGCATCTGTGCTCACACAAGGTAACACGGGCGGTCAGAGTTCCCTCATACCACTCCTTCAAGGACAGCTGTTGGGCTGCATCCATGGACGTTTTTGTCCACCTTTCTGAAGCAGATTGAGGAATTATAAATCATAATGAAAAATAAATAATTAAGTGATAATTAAATACATAGTTCATGTATTAATTATTAATAGAGGTTTTCAATTAAATTAAGAGGGAAAATCCGTTTTGTTATTCAGAGGGAGTTTTGCTTTTTTTTTTTTTCCTTTCTTTGTTACCTCTTCTTCAGGCTCTCTGAAGTGATTCAGTAGTACATCTCTTCTGAACTGACCTGGCACTGGCTAGTTATCTCACAGCTCAGGCTGGAGGTTTGGGGACGCTCTCCAAACCTTGAAAGAGTCAGGTGATTTTTAGAAATACAGAAATATCTGTCAAAGAGTTTTTCCATGTGAATTTGTCTGTGATACCTCCCAGGCCCTAACAGTTTGGACCACTATAGCCTCTCTCCAAAGGGATTTTGGAAAAGTCTTTCTTAGATTTCATTCTGCTGTGGGCTAATTTCAAAACTCTCCATCGCTTTTTACATTAAGTTGTTCTCTTGTTCTTTTCCCTCCCATCCTTCTCCTACGTCTTTAATTTTCTTTCACCCCAGTCTTACCCAGTTGTCCAGTTTAATGATCCCTTTTTCTATTCAGACTACTGGTGTGTCCCCATTTCCCCTTGATTACGCATCACAAACCTGAGATCTCTGCATCCCTACAGCACACAACGGAAAGTGCCTCTAACCGTCTCACCTCAGCACTTTTCAGTCTAAATGTCCTCTAGTCAAGGCCTTCGTCATTCCCCTCTCAGCCTTCCACTTTCCTACGGCTCCTCTAGTTTTCTCCTTTACTCTTTTTCTCACTTATTTCTACAACATTACAATTATTACGGAATTCATATAGCTGCCAGGGTCCGTCACAAGAGCAATGGGTATGCCGTGGTGGTCAGATATCCATAGCTCAAGATTATTCTTTATTTGCCCTCTCTCTGCACAAAGCAATGCCCAATGGCATCTATTAGTCCTTCACCTTTCTAATATGCTTTCTGTCCTCAGGTTTATCCTCTGAGCTCACTGGTGCACTGGGCATGCCGCAAGGTGCCACTTGAAAAAAACAAAAGTATGATGTTTGCTCTTCAGGGGAAGCTCTGCCTGTGTAACAGGTCTGGTGTCAGTGCTATAACACAATCTGTGCTGACAGTTTCATACCCGCGAATTAACACACAGGTCTGCCAAGGAAAAGCAGTCATGTAATTGGTGAGGTCCCGTGGTTTGGCAGTGCTGAGGCACGTTGGGCACCTATTGTATTTGTCATTGCTCCCCACGGGTAGCACAGACACATCACTTTAAATTGACAGAACATGATATTGAACGTGAAATCAACGCCAGATATCTGCAGACATTACTGAACTCCTTACGCTGCTCTATAAGGGTGGGAAGGAAAAAGGCATGTTTTTCTTTTCCTTTAGTTTTGTTCTTTTAAAGTGACACACTCATCAATAACTCAAGCTGGAATTATTTAGGTTAGTCATTGTGCGTGCAAAAGGGTATTTAAATTTCAACAGAAACCATTATATAACTCTTCCACCACCTGCTGGTCACGTTTCATTGGATGCAGCCCAGGATATGATTGGTTTTCTGGTCTGCAAGTGCACATTGCCGGGTCACATTGAGCTTCTGGAAGAGGCTGCCCAGAGAGGTTGTGGAGTCTCCTTCTTTGGAGATATTCAAGACCCGCCTGGATGCCTACCTGTGTAGCCTAGTGCAGGGCACCTGCTTTGGCACGGGGGTTGGACTCGATGATCTCTAGAGGTCCCTTCCAATCCCTACCAATCTGTGATTCTGTGATTCTCATCAACCAACACCTCCAGGTCTATCTCCTCAGGGCTACTCTCAATCCATTCTCCACCCAACCTGTAGTTGCACTTGGGATTGCCCCAACTCATGTCCAGGTCGTCATCCTTGGCTTTGTTGAACTTCATGGGTTCACATGTGCCTACCTTTCAAGCCTGTCAAGATCTCTCCAGATGGCATCCCTTCCCTCCAGCGTGTTGAGCACACCAAACAGCTTGGTGTTGTCAGCAATCTTGCTGAGGGTGCCCTCAATCTGACTGTCCGTGTCATCAACAAATTTGTAAACAGTGTTGGTCCCTGTACTGATCCACGAGGAACACCACTTGCCACTGGACTCTACTTGGACATCAAGCCATTTACCGCTACTCTTTGAGTGTGACCATGCAGCCAGTTGCTTATCCACCATGTGGTCTATCCATCAAATATGTGTCTCTCCAATTTAAAGGCAAGGATGTAGTGTGGGACAGTGTCAAATGCTTTACACAGGTCCAGATAGATGACATGAGGTGCTCTTCCCTTATCCACCAACACCATCACCCTATTATTGAAGGCCACCAAGATTTTCAGGCACGATTCACTTTTAGTAAAGCCATGTTGGCTGTCACAAGTCACCTCCTTATATTCCATGTGCCTGAGCATTCTCTCAAGGGGTCGGCTTTTCAGAAAAGCCCATCAATCAGTCTGTAGGAAACCAACTTGTGTAAGGAGTCTCCACTTAGTCAACAACTGAGGCAACTAGAATAATTAGGTTCTAACGACAATCACCTCTGTGTTCCCCTATTCCTCTAAATAAAACAGAGATGTTTTTCCAAGAAATAAAACTTGTATCCATTATTTTTCCTCTGGGGGAAGGAATTTGGCTCTATATTTCTAAAACACATTTTATACAAGCTTCCAAACACTTTGTATCATGCTGAACTAAGGCAGACTGTTTCTGAAACAGCTTTTTGCACATGTACTCTGATTGTATTTTGCTTTCTTTGATCATTTTGTTGCTATTCTATTGATTTTTACATTAAAACAGAGACACAATTCCCAACAACATACATGTTTAAAAGTATTGAAATCTTTCCCATTTCATAATTAGTTCCCCCTTTTCTGACTCCATTTAATGAAATCTCAAGGGCCAATAGCTACAGTTCTTATTCAGGCAAAACTCCCATTAATCCATATATGTTACCATAATAATCTGTTATGAAATAGCAATCATATCAGGTTATAGTTTTCTAACATCATTATGTGGAAGAGGAAGGAGAAGAGGATGAATTGTATGGAAAATAAGCTTTTAACGTAAACCAAAACCATCCATAATAATTAGCTGTATCTGGGAAACATTCATGATTACCAACAGTAAATTGATTAATTTTAATTAATGTCTCTGTTTTACCATGCCATCTTTCAGATTGCAGAAGGAACATTTTCGCTATTTATTTTCTTCCATGGGCTGATTTTATCCTCGTCCCTCCCATCCCTAGCAATTCCAATTGTTTTACTTGTCAGCTTGATCAAAGTATGGCCTTCAGTGATTTCATATCCTCAGCCCATTCATCAGAAGTCTAATAAAAGTGTTGAACTCTTTTATTGATAGACAGTGACACAAAATATGGGGCCTGGGAAAGATCAGCCACCTCTGACTTTCCCTCCTTAGCTGTCATATGAAGGTATTGCTTACCCTGTGACACAGGGGCCTTGTTTTGTGCCCTCAATAAAATGAATCCTGCTGGAAAATAACACTAAAGATGGCTATTCTTCTTCTGAAAAGTACTGTCCATCACAGCCTTCCAGAAATCCTCAAAGGCCAGTCCAGCTTTCAGCTATGGGTTGCCCACTGCTTTATATGTCAGAATGAAGATTATCACATATACAATCAGTGGGATGTCACAGGACATCATAATTTATAGCACTACAAATACATCTCAGGCTAGGTCTATATCCTCTACTCCGGACTGTAGTTGTCTTGTTTCTGAGGAAGAGGCAGCCTCAGCAAATCCAGCAGCACAGATGTTTTGATTAAACAACAACTCTCCCTTTTTTCCCAGGAGTCAACTTTCTGTGACACATGATTTATTAATTTCTTCATTTTTTTATAATCATAAACATACTCTATTGCTCACATGATAGGGAACTGGAGCTACTTAAATAGGGAGCCTGTGGTCCCTCACAGGAGATGAACTCAAGTCAGTGACACTAATTTACCAGAGATATTGGGAGCACAAGATAACATGGCAGTATTTTTTCTTAAAATTATTTTGCTAAAACTCTTTTTTTCACTATTCAGACATTTGCAAGGAAATGAAACTTTCCATAGGGAAAAAAAAATAAAAAAGAGAGAAAAGGAAAAAAAACCCTCAAATTTACATTAAACTGCAAGTTAGGTGTGTTTTTTTCACCACATAGTCTGGCTCATTGAACATCAGCTGTTCATACAAGTATCTCATATAGTAATGACACTAGTAAGTCCAGTAGCAACACTTTAGCCTGTCAGCGCTGCAAACATAATTCTTAAAAATATTTTTAAAACATCTATTTAAGAAGCAAAAAATGCAGCTGAAGTGTTGCCTTCTAGCAAGGAAACAGTTCTGCAAGTTGGAACAGCTTTAAAGTATAATCATTTTCATTTATCTCTGTAAAAGACTGAAAAGGCAGAATAACATCATTATACTAGAGGGAAGAAAGAAATATAGTAAAAACCTGTTATAGCTGCATCACTAATAGAAACAAGGACATGAAAAAGAACAGCACAGACCCTCTTGTGTTCAGTCTTCACCAAAAATGATTAAGCATGAACAGACATTTAACTAAACTGGTTTAAATGAGGTGGCAGTAGCACAAGCCAAAGGAAGAACAGGTTAATAAATGCTAAGATAAATTAGGGGTATCTGAGTCAGCAGGAATTGGTGTAATTCACTCTAGACTACCTAAGAATATAGCTAATATTATCTCTAGGTCATTAATAATTATCTCTTAAAATGCAAGAAAAGCGGGGATGGTCCCAGAGCACTGCGAATCACTTATCATGGTACCTATCTGTATATAGCAGAGAGGAGGAAAAGATCTAGGGGATTATGGACCAGTTAACCTAACACTGACTCTCAAAAAATACTGTGTTACAATTATGAAACCATTGATTTATAAACACTAAGGACATACAAAGCAGATAACATGTAATAGTCAAGAAAAAATCAGGTACAAGCAAATTAACTTCATTTGGTGGCCCAGTGGAATGAGGGGAAGGGGAGCTGTGAAACATCTGGACTTCACTTTGGACATTGTACCATAAAACGATCTTAAAAGCAAACTAAGGAAAAAAGTTCTGAGTAAGATAGGTACATATTTCATTGAAAAACTATATTCAGTGAAACCATAGGTCACTACTGAACAGGACCATGAGGATTCCTGGTGAGTTTTCAGGCAAATGAGTCCAACTGACATTATTATTGGTATTACTGATATTTTCACTAGCAACTTGGATGAATGTGTTTGCAGCTAGAGCTATAGGGAGCCGTGAGCAATAGGAAAGACAGGATTAGGCTTGAAAAGTATCTCGATAAATAAAAGCTGTCCAGAAAACATCAAGACTGAAATATATAAGCACAAATGCAAAATTTTTTGGAGAAATATGTAAATGTGCAAATAAATAATAGAAAATGTCTATGAAGAAAAGCTGCAGGAAACGATCAGCCTAGTGGACTCAAATTAAGTGAGTCAACAACACAATAGTGCTGCAAAAGAGGATAAACCTAATTCTCAGCATTATTATCAGGAATTTCCAAAGTGAAAGACAGGAGACAATTACTGGTTCTAAGTGAGGCACAAGATGAACTACTGTATTCTGTTGGGGGACTTACTCTCAAAGAGATGAAAGGAAGGATTGAAAAGAATGAAAAGAGATCATTAAGGATGATGACGGTTAAAAAACCAGTAGCAGTGATGAAAGGTTGAAAGACCTGAATTGTCGTCCAGAAATAAGGCGGCTGACAACAGTCTTCAAAAATATAAGAGCCCATTACAAGGATGATGGCAGGCAATAATTAAACCTGCTGTAGGACTAGGTATAATCAGATTAATTTCTATGCAGCAGATTGAAGTTAGATTCGAAGAGAGAGCTAACTAAACATGTAGGGAAATAAACAATATTTAGAAGTCAGAAAGACTTGGAAAAACAAGCAAGGGAGAACGCGTCCTGAAGAAGAAACTTCTTCTGGCTTCATTGTAAAGAGGGGGAATTTAAGTAGGTCACTTTAAAACTTGTTTAACAGGGTTTGCAAACATTTTCTATTCTATTTGGTACTTAAATACCAAAGTAGCAGGCAAGGCACTCACCCTCATCCTCACCACCCTTTCCCTTCCACTGAGCTGCAGAGAAAGCAGGTCTGCAAACTTTTTTGCTGCACGGTGCTTTAAGTGCTTGTACTGGGTCAGGCTGAGCTGGAGTTAATTTCCCCGTACCAGCCCTCACAGCGCTGTGCATTGGTAGCAGCAAGGTGCTGATAACACACCAGGGTTTTGGCTACTGCCGAGCAGTGCCGGCACACATCAAGGCTGTGTCTCCAACCCTTCTTCCACCCCCTCAGCAGTAGGCTGGGGAAGGGCAAGATCCTGGGAGGGGACACAGCCAGAGCAGCTGACCCATACTGGCCGAACGGATATTCCATACCATATGACCTGCTTCCTGGGAAGCAGGGCTTCCAAAAGCGTAGTGGTTACCCCGGAAGACAAAA
>VWZZ01002134.1:276-33089 GCA_013399095.1 Psophia crepitans | reverse complement strand
CTGGAGTAAAACCACGACAAGGTTAGATGCTGGAAAACTATTTTCAATAGTAGTGATGATAAGGCCTGGAGCACTGTTCTCCTGGGAAGTCGTAGAATCTCATTTACTGGAGGATTGTAGGAAGGGGTTACACAAACATTCCCCACGAGTGATTCAGGACTGGCTGGATCTGCCTGGAGGCGGGTTATGAACTACAGGATCTCCCAGGGTCCCTTCCAGACCTACTTTCTAATTCCAAATTAATCTAGATAGAGGTTTCTGCTGACTCTGGTAAAGGTGCCTCTCTCTCTGCCGAGACTGAACTTGGCTTTACAGTAGAAGCTTGTGCCTCTTGACACAATTGAAATAGATATTATGCACCTTTCTCCCTGTTGACAGTATTGCAATTATGCAGGTTTCTTAAACCTTGAACAGTGAACTCCTGACAGAGCCTAAGAGGAAAAAAAAGTCACTCACAATAATCTCACTAGGGTACTGAGCTGCTGGAGAGCAGTGTAGGGGAAAGGGACCTGGGGGTCCTGGTGGACGGAGGGATGACCATGAGCCAGCAATGTGCCCTGGTGGCCAGGAAGGCCAATGGCATCCTGGGGTGCATTAGAAGGGCTGTGGTCAGTAGGTCGAGGGAGGTCCTCCTCCCCCTCTATTCTGCATTGGTGAGGCCGCATCTGGAGTATTGTGTCCAGTTCTGGGCCCCTCAGCTCAAGAAGGATAGGGAACTGCTAGAGAGAGTCCAGCGCAGAGCCACTAAGATGATCAAGGGAGTGGAACATCTCCCTTATGAGGAAAGGCTGAAGGAGCTGGGTCTCTTTAGCTTGGAGAAGAGGAGGATGAGGGGTGACCTCATCAAAGTTTATAAATATGTTAAGGATGAGTGTCGGGAAGATGGAGCCAGGCTCTTCTCGGCCTCACTAAGTGATAGGACAAGGGGCAACAGGTGCAAATTGGAGCATAGGAGGTTCCGGGTTAACGTAAGGAAAAACTTTTCCACTGTGGGGGTGACAGAGCACTGGAACAGGCTGCCCAGAGAGGTTGTGGAGTCTCCTTCTCTGGAGACATTCAAAACCCGACTGGACACGTTCCTGTGTGATGTGCTCTAGGTGGCCCTGCCTTGGCAGGGGGGGTTGGACTAGATGATCTTTCGAGGTCCCTTCCAACCCTTGTCATTCTGTGATTCTGTGAAAGAATATAATGTTCTTCAAACATTTTATAGTTTTGATTTTTTCATTATGATACACTTTGAAGTGCTCAGCTTATCAGTGTGTTAGTTGTAATAACTTGCTTGCACATGCCAGGTACACTGACACTGCCTATGGCCCTCTGCCTTACACAGTGGCATGTCTCATCTCTGTTCTGTATACTGATGTGAGCATATGATTTTAAAACATTTTTTCTCAAAAAAATCAGAACTGAGAGGATACTGAAGTACATGTTCTGGCCACTGAACTTCTTTTGTAAGAATTCACGATTGAAAGCAGGGAAAAAGAAGGACCATGTTCTCCCTAAATATTCTGCTACAAATGTTGAAATTATTGCTGCTAGTAGGAGCAAATGAGGTTTCACAAGAGTGGCAGGCACGAGCCAGCAAGTCTGAAAGGGGAACCCACTGCATTAGGAATCCACTTAGAAAAAATCATGTCTAGATGGAAACTATAATGCTCCAGATCTTAGGGCCTAAGTATTGTTCACATTATAGCTGGCTTACATCAAACCCTTTGCAAGAATTAGGACATTCTGAGAATGTCTGAGAATATAGAGACATTAGGGACAAATACTCACATAAAAGTCAAAGTATCATCTGATTCTTTAGTTTGTACTTTCTGATATTTGGTAAGATATTTGGCTTCCTTTCATCTCCCAAGATCTCCAAAAGCACTCTCAGTTCCCCTCTAAGTATCAATAATCCCATTTTAATGACAGAAGGCTAAAGGACAGGAAGAGGAAGAGCTCATAGCCACAGTTCACATGGTAAATCTGTGGCACACGAAGGAACAGATGTAGGTTAGTAGTAAAATGATGAGATTTTTCTAGGACAAATGCACTTTCTGAACAATTTCTCTTTTTTCTTTTTTTTCTTTAAACATTAATTTCTCTCTAAATGGCCATACTTTCCATTTTCAGTTACAACTACTGAACGTTACAACTTGATAGTTATTACTAACAGCATCATCATTAACAGCATTTGTTGCCTGAATTTTAGTTGCATCCAAAGATACAGTCAGATAAGAGCCTCATCATGTGAGATGAAGTTTATACACATATAAGAAGAGATAATTCCTGTCATGAGAACTTTTCTGTCTAGTTGCATAGGAACGAGGAAAGATTAAACATCGTGAACAGGGTCCCACAGTTAATCTGTGGCAGAGTGAGGAATCCATTACAGACCTACTGGATCCCTGCCCAGTGCTCTCCTCACAGGCCAATTTCTCCCTCTGGGTTTACCCCGTCTTAAGCACAGCTAAGTAGAGAATCACACAAACTGCTAAAAAATCTTTGGCTGCTCGAGGCGTTGTAAAGCACTTCAGATATATTCCGTGCAACCTTACCTGGGAGTACCTAGAATCAGTCTTCATTTTTCAGCCGTCTCCACGAGAGACTTGAATAAGGAGCAAACACTCTTTGCAGTTAGGTGTAATCTGTGCAGGTAGAAAAAAGCCTGGCCCGGTTTGGACCTCAGAGGAGAACCTTCACCATTAGAAAAGAGGACAATAACAGGTTTTACTGAACGGTTATTTACCTACATTTAGAAAGCAGGCTCAACCAGCTGTGTATAAAAATCTATCCAGCCACCTAAATTTGCTGGCTTGCAGTGCACAAGGGCAGATCTAAAAACATCATCTAAACAGAAGAAACAGCACAGTGAGGTACTGTCAACAAGAAACTGAGGAAAAAGACAAGCAAAGGAAATCTAACTGTAGCTGGAGTGATGATGACTCACAGTACTACAAAACTTGTCAGTGAGAATCAGATTTTTCTTATCCTGCAGACTGTCTATAAGATTTGGTATGGTGACTGCTACAGGACTTTTGAGCTTCCAGCTCTTAATATCTGAAGCATAAGGCTTATCTTTTAAGAAATCTGGGAAAGAGGGGAATGTGTGAAACTACCTTTCTGGATTGAACCAATGTTAGGGTAAGCTACAGCTGTAAAAATTAGAGATTGGGGCTGTTTCTCTTCTTAGTGTTCCCATGAATTCTCACTGAAAGGAGAAAGGAAAAAGTACGTCCAGATGTAGTACCAGCTCTACTGCAGTCCTTCTTTCCTTTCATCTCTTGGCCTGAACACATTTGCACATGTGTTATGATCCGAGCAGAAATGCCAAATTTCTTGTACAGGGCACTTTTCAATAATTTTTTTTTAAAAAAATCAACAAAACTTTTAGTTAAGAGCCAAAATTATCCTTAATGCTTTACATAGAAAAGAAAAATAAGTTCTGTAAAACTGATAATACTGCCTTTTGCTCCGTCACTTACAAGAAAGCAGTGCTCAGAAATGAGACACTGCCTCTGCCAGCCCACAGCTCTGAGAGGGGCATAAATCACCTCCGCTTGGTCTGTGCTGGTGAAGCCAATGCCCTGCTGCTGCTGAGGGGAGCAGGAGGGAGGGCTGGGCTTCCCACCGGGGCTACTCCTTCCAGGAGTGTAAGGGAAGATCTTCTTCTCTCAGATTTCCTGTGCAACCATTAAAATAGCGCTGGGAGACATGCAGTCTTTATTGACCATGCATCATCCACACAGAAGTGATTTGGGTTCTGACTCACACAAGCTCTCCATCAGTATCTTTGGCCTCATAAGGACCTCTTTCAGTGACAAAAATGTCTTAATCAACCATTCTGCTTCCCCCTACTCCCCCATCCCATCAAGAAAGACTGGCTGCTCAGCCTTTCTCCCATTACTCCCCTAGCAGAGCCTGTCTAGCTGTTCACTTTGCTACCCAGTGAAGCAGGTCAGGGAACTGGTCAGGATTAAAAAGCAACAACAACAACAAAAAAACCCACTTTTTTTTTTTTTTTTTTTTTACCCAGATCAATTCCCCAGTTAGTTCACAGTGTAACGCACAAACTTACAAATAGGAGAACATCTGTACTGGATCATAGCACAGGTCCATTTGGTCCGGTGTCCTGCCCCCAGCAGCAGAGCAGACACAGCAGATGTTATCCAAGGAAGGATGTAAGGACAGGGCAAGCACGCAGGAATGCTTCCTAGGAATGCTCTCCCAGCCTCCTGTGACTTGTGACTCAGGGATACCTTGAGTCAAAGTTAATGCTTTTATATTTAATAATCCTTGGTGGATTTTTCTTTCATTTATGCTCCTGAATTGGGTTTTTTTTTATTAATAGAAATATTTGCAACCCTACAATGCTTTGGGCCATAGCATAGCTATGTACTACGCAGTCAACAAAATACCTCTTTTTTTTATTTTTTTTTTTGTAAGTAGTACTCGCTGGTTTAATTTCATGTCCTTTAGTTTTTATACTGGAAGAAACAAAGAGCAGCTATTCATCCGGTTTATCTTTCCTGTTTCACTGCCTATTTTATAGGTCACTGTTGTATCTCTCTCATTCAGCTCTTTCCCTTTCTTATGGGAGCTGCTCCACTTCAAGGGGACAGCAGAGACAGTAATGCAATGCAGGTATAGATGTGCATGGCTAGGGATTCTGCTTGCTTACATTGGTCCTGCTAAGGAAACAAATGGTCATGAAATTAACCCTTTAATTAATAAGAAACGTGCATCTGGATAGGCAGTCTTGTCTGCTGAACCTGACTTAGGCCTTTTATTCTCCATCCTCCCTCCTGCTTCCTTTACCACTGCTTGCCAGTGTCAACCAATGTCTTAAGCTCTCCTGGAAGTAAATAAAGAAGTCAAATGATTTAATACATCTCCTTTCCTTCTCCCATTGCTCAATCCTCAACTGTCTTCTCTTTTTTCCTTTTTATATCTGAATGTATTTTCCCTTCTTGGTCAACATGAAATACTTTTTGAAGATTCTCTTACAGCTGGTTGAAGCATTCACTAAAATTCAATGTTCATTATTTCTTTTTGCTATTCTAACTAGAAAATCTTTTTTACCTTCCTTTGACTAGTTTCAGGATCTCCCAGTACATCTTGTTTTCCATTTGTTTATATTTCTTACAAGCCTCAAAGACACTCTCTGCTATCTGACTAACTTGCCCTTTGTCACTCTTTCCCTCTGCTTACAATAGGATTTAGCTTGCAGGCGCTTGCCAAACGTGCTTTTTAGAAATATTTTCTCATCTCAGGGAGTCCCAATCAAAATGAACTACTCATTACGTGCTGTCTTAAATACAACTCCTCTAATGTCGAGATACTTGTGTTTTCTCTAGTTCTTCCCAGTCAAACTCCAAAATCTGTGAGAAAGCCACCACTTTTTGTTCTCCTGCCTGCACCATGCTCACTTGTGTGTGGGCTGAGCTGCAGCCCTGTGTGCCTTCAGCCACAGCCGTTGCATGGGAGGTAGAGCCCAGCTCTGCATGGAGGAGCAGGACGGACTCTTCTGTCGGCTTGGTGCCTGGCTTTTTAGCAGAGGAACCCTCAGAGGATGTGGTGTGCTCAGAGGAACCTCTGAGGATGTAGTATGCTTTATTTTTAAGCTGAGTCATTTCCAGAGGTCAAAAACATCCAAGACACAGTCAGAATTCAAGGATTCAAAGATTGTCTTATCGCAGAGCTCTCACTAAGCTGGTGGTTACCTCTCCAGCCTGGGAGACATCAAACGCTGGGTTATGTGTTAGGAACAACCAAAGTCATACAAGATTCTGCAGCTTCTCTGTGCAATGCTGTCACCCAGGGAAAATGCTTCCAGTGGGGCTTTTCTGGGTGCACAGTATCACCAAAAGGGTCAGGGTTGACCCTGATTGAAATACATCTATTCTTCCCTGAGTAATGGAAGGTGTTTCTTAAAATGATCTTTCATGAACTTTTTAAGGGATTTTTGCCTTATTCAGTCTGCCAGTGGGAGAAAGGAGGATGAAAATCTCTCTAAACAATTCTCTGAACAAGTTGACTTCTATTTTGTGCCATTATGTCAGATTTAAGTGGTACATGGACCACTCATAGATTTCAGCACAGAAATAATTTTCAGGTTCATGCAGCCATCCTCATTCTTAGCAGAACAAACCAGAGGGTAGAGGAATACACAGAGAGAAATTTTCAATGGCGAAAGTAAGGAAAAAAGGTTTTTTCATTAGTATTTTTTGTAAAAACATTCCCTTTTTTTTGCAAGCTCCATTTTGGAATGGTTTGTGGAAATAATCACGTGTGCAAATTAAGGTTTTACCACTATGCACTGGGACAGAGAGTGTACAGACTGAGCAGTACAGACTGCTCTCGTCTTTGAAGGGGTTGTGGCTGCAGCTTGCCTGTGGGAAGTTTTCTTTTGCAAGATTGCTCTTTTTGTTTTACTTGGATTATGTAGAGGGATCATGTCACACCTTCAGTTTAAGCTGTGACACCAGATCAGGGCCAGAGGAGCCCTGCACCAGCTCTCACTGGAAGGGAAGCTTCGGTGGCATCTCGCCCCATCCTCTTCTACCCTCACCTTGTCTGCCAGCTCCCGTCTTCTTCAGTTATTGTGAAAAGAGGGAACAGTGCTTGCTTCTGCATGGATACAGAAGGATCTACATATCTTTTTCCGCATATGCATGGCTCCCTCAAGTAGTTGGGACTCTTATGTCAAATATGTCCTGTCTTGCTTCCTCTGAGGGTCTGTGAAAACATCCCACAGCCACCTGAGCCACCCCCCACTCTCTCTGTTGCCCTTAACTTCCATTAAATGGTATTTACTGTGGCATTCAAAATATTTACGCTGTTTCTTTCTGCAGACTCAGTTGCTGCCTTTCTGCCTGGTCTGTCTCCAGGACCCCACAGCCTCGCACCGCAGTGCTGCCTTCAGCCTCCCCGACCGTCAGCACAGCCACCTGAACTGTTCAAAAGTCCAGAATTAGCCATCATACAAAATGGGTTCCTCTTAGCTCCTTTAAAAGCTGCTTAGATCTTGTCTCAGAGCTTTTCTTGCTTTTCTTTTGCACTGCCTTTAAAAGCAAGACTGACAGAAAAGATTAACTTGCTTCTGGCTGCGTCGGATAGAAGCAGATTAACACAGCTGGATCCAACCCTGGGGAGCCCAGCCTGGAAATGGATGTTAGTACAACCCCGGCAGTGTGTAAGCGTGACTCGTTTGTGTTGATCTTTTTCAGGATGATGAGTTTGTGATTAACTCTTTTGTGCAAAGGCTGGACTGTGTAGGAAGCTAATATGCAGCGGGACGCTGGTAGAAAAGGTCCCGAGGCGTCAGCCCTGTCTCGCCACGCACAGCCTGCCTGCGTCGGGGCTTTTCCGGGGACTTTTGTTTCTCTTCTGTCGCCTTCGAGATTTTTTTGTTTCCATCTATAACCCTCACCACAAAAATAGCGGGCAGCACAGACCCTGGGGCCCCGGAGCGGGGAGCGGGGCGGCTGGAGAAGGGAGAGCTTTCACCCAAGCAAGGTTTAGTCCGACCCGCTCAGCTGAGGCTACGGGGTAGGTAAAATCCAGTGCGGTGGACGCACAAATCCAAGCTGTATGTAATTAATTAAACTCCACAACAAATGCAAAAGAAATATTACTGAGTCACTGGCAGGCTGTTTTCCTGCCTGATGATTTGTCTTTAGGGCTGGAGATTTGGTTTTTCAGCACAGGCTTATTAATCTAAAATGACAGTGAGTAAATTATAAAAAAACAGATAAAAATGCATCTACTTTGTCAGGGAGCTATGAATTATAACATGCAAGAGGAATCTAGGAGACCTCAGATTTAGCCAACTGTCTTTAACAAGCAGATATCAACTTTTTATATTTTAATAATGAAAAATATATCTAGGTTTACAGTTGGACTCGGTGATCTTAAAGGCCTTTTCCAACCTAAATGATCCTACGATTCTGTGATCCTTCAGGATGCACATTTTCCTCTCCGAGGGACTGGCTGGAGGAGCTGCAGCAAAGGGCAGGAGAGGGCAGTGGTTGCATCAGACCCAAGTGTGGAGCGTGTGGTCCTCCTTCATGTTCCTGTCCAGGCTTCCCAGGGGTGGGAGAACTGACCCTCCAACCTTTATATGCCCTGACTCTGCTGTTAGTTGACTGAAGATAACATTATTTGCCAACCTCAAAGAAGTGTGGTGAGGATAAAAGCGTGAGCCCTCTCAAGGGAATTCAGCACAGCAATGAGAAGTTTCCTTCCTGGTTAAAATGGGGGGTTCAGAGCAAGTCTTTGTTAGTAAAGTTTGCTGGATGAGCGGGAAGCAAGAGAAAAATACCATCAGTATAGATATTCTGGGAATCACATCTGAATTCCAACCAATATCTTTTAAGGCGGTTTTTACTGTTGGGCTTCTTCTTTTCTTTTGACATGGCGTTAATCCAGGACATTTTTACACTTAACAGTTTTGAAATCTCACGCACCCCTAGGCTGCATGACATATTTCTAGGCAGCATAATTCTTTGGAGACAGTAAATCAGACCATCTGAGATGTGTACCTATAAATTTTAATGAATACACAATATCCCTGTCAATTCTGCCTCCCTTGCCTACTGACACCTTTTCTCTGTTTCCAACACACCTTCTTCTATATCAAGGTGAGTGAATGAAACAAAACACTGCTGACTTAGCAGTAAACAAGCGAGGAGGGAAGATTCTGCTCTGGACTGGGGAAAAACATTCATTTGCAGGCTTAGTGCCAACAGCACTACCTTACAGCTCCACTTATCTGCTATTTTAAGGATTACATTCAGATAAGCAAGGATAATTGAAGCAATTTTCAACTTTTTCAGCAGACAAGCCAGAGGCATGACCTTATTTTAGATAATAGATAAATGAGATTCAAATTGGCTTTTTTTTTTTTTTTTTTTTGTTAAACAGTGAGCATGATTAATTACTGGGGCAAATTAGCAGAAGAAGTGGTAGGTCTTCCAACACTTCAAGTTTTAAGATGGTGTCTGGTATCTGGTGGACGTAGAATCATTAAGGTTGGAAGAGACCTCAAGGATCATCTAGACTTTCTTAGCTACCACAAGTTTAGGTGTTTCATACAATTGCTTTGGAGCTCTATGCCTCGCATGTCAGATGAGGTGATCCTAGAACACAGGTATAACTGTACATGTATGATTTTAATTTTTATTTTTTGAAATTTGGCTGGCTGGAATATATTCTGCTTGGTATCATCAACATGAGCTAAATCTCCATAACCCCAGCTTCATGAAAGTGCCTTCAGGGGAATAGATGGGATTCAACTGCCTGAGCCTGAGATGTCCCAGGGATAACTACTGGACCCATCCCCTGCTCCAGGACAGTCTGAATCCCCTGTAGCTGCTGCTGTATCTTCCAGCTCTGCAAAATAAGACATTTCATATGACTACAGACACCTACAGTCTGGCAATCAAATCAAATCTTCAAGGTCTAAAAGGTGCTCAGAAAGGTTTATGCTTTCCTGGCCCAAAAGATAAGCAGGTATACATCAGTGGCGTTCCTCACTTGCAAGTGACACAGGCTTATTTCTGCTCTGCTCAGGAGCTATAAAGAGGTGACTCCAGAATTGCTTAAGGCTTTGGCTGTTGCCATAATAATCATACTTACGAAATAAAATCATAGAATCTTTAAGGTTGGAAAAGACCTCTAAGATCATCAAGTCCAACCGTCAACCTGACACCAACATGTCTACTAAACCATGTCCTGGAGTGCCACGTCTACATGTTTTTTGAACACCAAATAAGGTAGGCTGTTTTTTTAAACCTTCTAGTTCTGGAAAGCCAGCTACTTACATTGCTACAACACTAAACTGGGAGGAGCTGTTGATTCCATTGAGGGTGGAGAGGCCTTGCAGAGAGATCTGGACAGATTAGAGAACTGGGTAATCACCAACTGCCATGAAGTTTAACAAGAGCAAGTGACGGATTCTGCATCTGGCTGTACATACAGACTGGGGNAGTACTGTGTGCAGTTTTGGGCACTACAGCACAAAAAGGACATAAAATTATTGGAGGGCATCCAAAGGAGGGCAACAAAGATGGTGAAGGGTCTAGAGGGGAAGGTGTATGAGGAAAGGCTGAAGTCCCTTGGTTTTTTCAGTCTGGAGGAGACTGAGGGGAGACCTCATGGCAGCCTACAGCTTCCTCACAAGAGGGAGTGAAGGGCCAGGCACTGATCTTCTCCCTCTGGTGACCAGCAACAGAACCAGAGGGAACGGCATGAAGCTGTGACAGGGGAGGATTAGGTTGGAGATCAGGAAAAGGTTCTTCACCGGGAGAGCGGTCGGGCACTGGAACAGGTTCCCCAGAGAAGTGGTCACAGCACCGAGCTTGGCTAAGTTCAAGCAGCGTCTGAACAACGCTCTCAGTCATCCGCTCTGATTGGGCTGGTCCTGTGTGGAGCCAGGAGTGGGACTCGATGATCCTCATGGGTCCCTTCCAACTCAGGATATTCTACGGTTCTATGATTGTTAGCTTTATTTTTTACAGTTTTGGCCATTTGGCTGTAGTCACACACAGAGTAGTTATTGTGTCCGGCCTTTTCCCCTGAAGTTTGTAATGTCACAATGAGAGCCACTAGGACATAGGAAAGATCATGGGTTTTGCTGTGAGAATGAGCCCTAGGTAAACGAGCAATCCACAAAGAAGAAACTATATTTGCATTACACATTCCCATGCATGCAGAAAACCAGGTCTTCTAGTTGATTCCTCTTAGACTAGTACATCAACGTATTATGTTCGGTGTGAAGCAGGGTACAATAGTTCATGAAGTACAGTAAATGAATATGGATATATTCATTCAGAGACATTTCAAGGAGTATATGTAAAAAAGTTCAAAAGTTTGTTTGCAAGTTCTTGTCTTTGAGAGGTCAGTTTATTTTTCTGGGGCTGGAGATATAACCTAATAGTTGCTCACACCTCCTTTTTCTCATTTTAAATCCAGCCTCCAGGATTTCACTAACACCATTAGAAAACATTATTGTTTTGGTGGAAATGTCACATACCTAATGGTTCTATGAGGAGAAGCAATAGACTGCTTTAGTTGAAAAAGAATGCATGCAATAAAATTACGAAGGAATAAATGAGGACTTCCAGCCCAAAAGAATGCGGTGTGTGGTGTGTAGTGTCAGATTTGCCTGTGTGGGTAGGATAGCTTGCCTGTTTATTTCTAGACAGTTCACGAATCTGTTCCCACGCACGGAGGCTGCAGAGCCAGCTCAGCACAGGAGAGGCAGTGGGTGTGCAGCCCAGCCTAATGTCAACGGGAAAGGGGGCAAGGCAGGAGGATTTCCTGAACAGGCAAGGAGACATACCCCAGTGAAGCCACACTTATCCCTGGTGGCAGTCAGGAGATTTGTGCTGCTGTTCATAACTCCAAGAGGAGTGCATAGCTGCACTCAAATGATTCCTTTGCTACATCCTCGTGGCTTCATCTTCCCTTTATGCAGGCTCAAGATGTTCAACCCAACGGATGGGAGTTGGGTGACAGAGGGCTTGGAGGCATCCCTCGCTTGCCTCATGGCTATAACCACCAAACATGAGATCTCCATGACCATCTGCCCCCACAGAAGGGGAGCTAAGGAATTACTTTGAGGAAAATGCTAAAATTAGTAAATAAAAAACATTTTAGGTCATGCAGAGTGAAATCAGCAGAGCCTGAACACGTGCGGGCAGTGCATGTGAGAGCGGGGTGCTTCTGGTGCTTGCTGCAATGCCTGGGGCCTGATTTCCAGCGCTGATATATTGCACCATCACCCAGCGTGAGGCCTGTGTCGCTTTCCTTTCAGATCCAGACTCACATCTGTCTCTCGGTGTAAATGAGGAGCGGTCTGGGAGGTTACTGCCCGTTTAGTTTGATATGGCCTGCATGAGAATCTGGTTTTTAAACCTCCTCATCGCTGGGAGTTTGAAGTAAAAGTGTGGCTCACAGCTTTTAAATGTCAGCCAGCTGTGGCAGCCTTTTCATTTCTGTTCATTTCTGTTTATCAACACCTTTCCCACCTCTTCCTGCCCTAACGACCTGGAGGAGCCAAAACTTGTCATCCTGGACTCATCCCAACTACAGACCTCATTTAAATTTTCTCAAGTCTAGCCACAGCTGAAGTTGTTTGAGAAAAACAGCGCAGGCCAACGCTCTAAGTCTGCAAGCCCCTCCAGATTTTCTTTCTCTGAAATCTCAGCAGGATTCCCTGATTTACCTAAATTAACCTCCCCTATAGATTTCCCAAAATAGAACATCTCAAATACTCTTTGGCACAGGTTTCCACACAGAGATCAATCTGTAAACCAGCAAGGACTGAGACAAAGATATTTTTCATGGCCAACATACAGTAGGACTCTCACAGAAAGCTAAATTTGCTCATTTCCGAGACGCTCTTTTATTAACTGCATTTATTGAGAAGCCTTTATTTACTGAGAAGCTTTGAGACCTTATTTAATTTATAGATCGTGCGTAGAACAATAGCAGCGGCTCAGGCTGTGAAATGCCACTTTGTTGCTTTTTCCCGCTGCTGCCCGGAGTGTGAATGCTCATGATGGTGTCTATTTGGCTTGGACATGTCAGATGCAGACCAGGCAGGATGCTGAAGAAAGAAGCTGGTGTCCTTCATTTCCAAGGCCTGGCTCATTAAGCATTCTGTGATGAATTTGCTCTGTTTATAAATTCTGCAGCTACTGCTTACAGCCATACCTGACGTGAACTTGAGGAGCTGCGAGCAGAGCTCAAGCGATCTTCCAGGCAGTTGATTTTTCAAAAAAAAAAAAAAATTGCATGGAAAGCTTAGAAACTCGGATTATGCGTATGCAGTAAACGGCACGAATGCAAACAGCAACCTGCTTGTCAAGTTCTTTCACACACTGGAGCCGGTCAGACCCGCTAAAATATCCGGCTAAGACTGTCATGAAGAAGGATCAGGGTCAGACATGCAAGAACGGCTTGTCTAAAAGCATCATCTGCAGTCGGTGAGAGATAGATCCACGGTACAAGGAGACAGAAGCCTAGATATTCAGAGGTAAAACTGGAAACATGTTTGGCAGAAATTAGGCATTCATCACTTGCACTTCTGGAAGTATCTCTGTTGGGAATGCATCACTGACTCACCTGCCCTCCTAACTGCCCACTTGGAGCCTAAAGAAGGAAGATCACCTTGACCTTGGAGACGCAAGCACATTTCCCAGGGCTGAAGCTAATGCTGTGTCTGAAAGCCGGCTAGGACCAAACCACACAGCAGGGTGCTGATGCTGGTCATCACTGTGATGGCTGACCCATTGCAGAGAGCAATGACTCTTCAGAGCTAACAGAGATAAGGCACAACTCGCTGATATTCACAATACATGGGTTAAAAACAGAGTGAGACCTAAAATACATATCAGAGAATTACCCTGGTGAAAGCCAAGGGAAGCCGGGCTGCTCATTAGCAAGGTTTGCTACAGTGTGAGAAAACATGTATTTGCAGCTAGGACAGCTTCACCCTCCTGGGTTTTGCCAAATGCCAGAAGCAGCAGCCCGTGTGCTGGCCCCCCACCGTCCCACAGTGCCACATGTGGAATGGCTCAGGGCCTCCAGGCAACCACAGTCCTCGGGGTCAGCTCCAGTGCAGCACGAAAGCCACCTTCTTTGGGAAGGTGCTTGGGCAGAGGGGACTCCTTGCCTGACACCTCCCCCCGACCCACTGCAGCCACAGGAAGCACGTGTGCTTTGCAAACCCTGAGGGAACATAACCAAAATTGCTTAGGAAATGTTGTCCGCTGCTGTTTCATTCCTCATACCTCCATCAGCTGGCACACTATGATTAAACCCTGAGGTCCAGACAAGCTGCACCCCTCACCTTTGAACTTCTGTAACCTTGAGGTTGTGGGCCCAGACTCACCCCCTGCACTGTGAATTAAAATAGCTTTTTTTCTCTTTACTCTTGGCCATACTTCTGGTGTAGGGTTGCAAGGAGAAACAGGCTCCATCTGCACCTTCCCTGTCCTCAGTCTATACTCGCTACTCGGGAGAGGTAGGAAGACTTTGAATCGTTGGTGTGGGTCTCCTCCAGCCTGAAGTTGCCTCCTGCAGAGGAGCTCCTGGCTCTTGTATTAGATCAGGTTCTGTAGAATGAAAAGGCTGGATGTCCGGAATGAACAATACTGATATCCATTTCTGCTGCCTTACTGCACTTAAACCCCTCACAGCTGTTATGTGGAGCTTGTCTAGACTAACCTTCAAAAGAATTATGTCTGCTACTAAGGAAAGAGCTTTTCAGGGAGTCCCACAAGCAGAGAACACAGGAGGGCATGCTCAAAGTTCAAACCGCAGCCAGACCTCGCCTGGGGATTTCCTCAGTACCCAAATGGAGCCCCAAAGCAGATAGAGATTCCACATATATCCAGACAGCAGCAGCTCTTCCTCAGGTGGCCTCTGGCTTCCAACGCTATGGAGCTCAGCTGAGTTCAGTTGTGCTTTCCTCCCTCAGAGATGTACTGCCTGTTTTAAACACAACTCTGTATACACGTTATGTCTCCCTTGAACCTCATTAATGAAGCGTTTTGCTTTCAGTTGGCAGAGAGAAAATTCTGCTCTGTGAAGCCACCTGGAACGGTTGGGTCTGTTCTTGACACGGTGGCCAAATGCATTTTATGTTGTCATGTATCACTTTTTAGAGAGTTTTCCAAATAGACACTTTCAGTAAAGTCAGTAAAGCAGGTTTCATTTTGGGAACAAAAGATTTGCTCCAGTTTTGCTATGATATAGCTGAAATTTGAGACATCATTCATTAGTTCTGCAGACATTTATTATAGTATGTGTTTAATTTGGCTTTAACTGTTTAGCTTGAAAAGGGTATTTTTGTGTTACCAGCCATCACTCTGTAAAATTAGGTTTTTTCTCAGTGTTCTTGGCCTGCTAGTCTACCCTCATACACTGAAGTTAGAATTTGAGTCTACACTTTCATTCTTCAATAGAATTGTCTGTTCCTCTCCTGAGGACATGTATCTCCATTAGTTTGCCTCTTTCCAGCCTGGAATACCATACAGGTAATGCCATTTCTGTTGTCACTAGTGGTTTATGTTTCTGTTCCTCTTGGTCTTCAAACCGATCCAACTTTTTGGAGTTAGGAGCCAGATGCCAGTCTGTCTCCCATGTGCTATATCTAAAAATGTAGTAACAGGACAGGGGAGAACTCTTGTCCCCATAGCTAGCAGGCCTTGGGACTAGAGTCCTTTAATCTGCAATCCTCTCAAAGTTGCTACTGGCATAATAGCAGCTGAAGAGCAAGATGTCATGGCCAATGCATTTTCCTTTCTGCTACCACAGCAGCCTTGCTGGAGCATATTTCACTGTCTTTGCGCAAAACCAGGAAATCAGGTGAACATGCTCCCAGTTTGCTGGGAGGTAGTGCTGGTCCACGGGCCAGATACGCTCTACAGATTACAGCAGACAATGTTTAAGTAATAGTATGGGAACTCAAGGCACTGCTGCATTGCAGAAATTAGCTCTTACATAGTAATTTCTCTTCCTAAACTTCAAAATGATAGAACAGATCACCACAACTTCCAGCCTTAACATACATGTGGTAAAATCAAGATACAGGGGGCTTAGATATCAGCCCAAAGTAATTCAGGCTCTGAGTTAACCTTCTCAACTCTATAAGGGGTCATAGCAAGTTCCTCCCTGAATAGATGACTTCTTGCAAACAGGAGCAGACTCCACCAGAAAGACAACATCATCATCAAGGGCTGGGTCATTGCCTATGCCTGCCAGAGCCAGCAGAAACACTGAATACTGGCTGAAAATAAATCACAAAGGAAGTTAAGAATGTAGAGGGTGCATGCAACCTTTTACACCTGCTGCATCATACCTTGGCTGATGTTTGTTCACATGACGAACCATGGGAGGCTCACTGGAGGTTGCATGGGAGCCTGAGAACATGTTTTCTGTTCTTATGGTCTATCATCCAACAGAAGACTTTAGTAACACCAGATTTTCCTGCAACTTCGGCAGTCAGGTTTTCCAGACAAAGCCTCGCAGATCATAGTTTGGAGATT
Organism: Psophia crepitans; assembly: GCA_013399095.1. Lineage (NCBI taxonomy): Eukaryota > Metazoa > Chordata > Aves > Gruiformes > Psophiidae > Psophia > Psophia crepitans. Next base: position 17,046 of record VWZZ01002134.1, on the reverse strand, counting down.
AATGGTTTTGTTGGAAGCGACCTCAAAGATCATCTAGTTCCAACCCCCCTGCCATGGGAAGGGACACCCTTTACTAGACCAGGTTGCCCAAAGCCCCATCCAACCTGGCCTTGAACACTTCAGGAAGAGGGCCTCCACAACTTCTCTGGGCAAACTGTGCCAGTGCCTCACCACCCTCACAGTAAAGAATTTCTTCCTAATATCTAATCTAAGTCTCCCCTCTTTTAGTTTAAACCCATCACCCCTTGTCCTATCACTCCCTGCCCTTGTAAACAGCCCCTCTCCAGCTCTCCTGTAGGCCCCTTCAGGTACTGGAAGGCTGCTAGAAGGTCACCCCAGAGCCTTCTCTTTTCCAGGCTGAACAAGCGCAGCTCTCTCAACTTGTCCTCGTAGGAGAGGTGTGCCAGTCCTCTTATATCTCGCATAAATAATGCAAGTTGCTGTATATTATTGTTTAGCAAAGTAATTAGAGAAGCATGTTATATAGGCTGCTTGTGGCATTTTTTGTTGTTGTGATAATAATTTTTTTTTTCAGTTCAGACTATATCTGTGATTATTATTTTTGATTCAATAATTTTTTTTTAATTAAATCATGACCTGTATCAACTCCACCAGTTCTTCATCTGGAAACTAATAGGTCGACGGAAAAAGATTTCAGGGACTATCCGTAAGAACCACAACAGGGAGGGAGTGTTCCTTTCATTCTACCTTCATTTCTCATAAGTTTTGAAAAGTCATAACAGGAAATAAATGTAAAGGCATCTCAGGAAGTCATTTAATCCAGCCTCCTGCTCCAGGGCTGAACTTGAACTGAGAATTTATAAGAAATAATGGAAGGCAGCCTAGTGAATTACTTTCTTCCTGAGTCACCCAAATTTCCTTTCTCTAAAGGATTCCAGTGCTTTGGTAAACACAAGCTTACCCTTACAAAAGCTGTTTTCGTTTGTAGAAACCTTAAAATTATGCTGTTCCTTCTATTGAAGGGATTCTTTGATACTGCAAGCCTCAATGTACATCTAGTTCTCTGTCAACACTGTGAAAATGTGCAGGTCTTACATAGAGACATCTTAAACTTTAAGTGACACCACCATGTCCTTAAGAGGCCAAAGATCTTTGTGTATTAGAAAATTTAATGTTAGGGAACTCCAGCTTATGTTGCTGAATTGCCACGCTGAATACTTCTGTCCATACAACTGATACGAGTAAAGTTTCACATCTTACCTGCATTGATGCGTTGACCTAAAGAAATGAAGAGGAGAACTAGGCAGAAATATGAATGTCTTCTGATGTAAGATATAATAAAAGACACTGACACTTACTATTTGAGAATAAACCTTATTTACTCAATAAAATGCATAGAGGTTACTTGCTTTTAAAGGATTGGAAATATGGAAAACAATATTCTTATATCTTTAAAAATGGTCAAACAAACAGAATTAGCCAGCAACCTTTCGGGAGCAGAGGGTAGAGGCTGGGAAGGCCTCCAGTACTGACACTGCAGCAGGGTGTCTGCTTGTAGTCAACCACACTGAGCCCTCAGTGACTGCGTGATAAAATATTGAAATAAAGTCAATGCAGCTAAACGATCAAGTAACCAATGTGGGATAAAACAATCCTAATGTTGCGTGTAAAACAAGATGACATTTCTGAGCAGTGGGATTCTGGGTTATGATTGGGTATTCTGCAGAAGTACTTTGGTAGACCTCAGAAGAAGCCAAAAGGCAGATTAAAGTTTAGAAATTACCAGAAGAAATAGCAATGAAAACAGAGAACACTGTTATGCTGCCTTGTGAATCCATTATTAGTCCATACCATGAAAACTGCCCTTATCTCAGAGAAGAGTCTCTCATTTCAGAAAAAAAATATAGTGTAATGGAAACAATACAGACAGGGCAAAGTAAAATGATGAAAGACCTGAAACTGACTCCTGTATGAAGAAAGATGACGTACAGTGGGAAGCTTGAACCTGTGAAAGAGGTGATTTAAGGTGTCAATATTGTCCTACAATCTTCACAGTCACAGTGAGGCATCTTCTTTAGGATGTGACAAGTAATGGTCTACATCTCTTGATTATACTGACTCGGTCTTTCTTGGCTATGCTGTGGTTGAGTTGGCCAGTGAGGTACAGATGTTTGAAATGTAGTCACAGGAAACTGAGTCATGTTCAAACACAGGTTTGTAGCTACAAACTTATAAGGATTAGGTGGTCGGTGGCACTTAGATAGTTTGCTGTCTCATTCTCCAGCTTCCCTAATCTGTATCCAACTAGTCATGGGTTCATTTTCCAAACAACCGGCATACATGGCAGGAGCTACCACACACAGCTTTCTAGCATTCTGTGTTTCAATCATCCAATACACTTGCAATAAAGAAATAAGCAAAAATTGTGTTTGCTAATTAACATAGAAAGTAAACATAGAAGTCAATGTCTTCTAAACCGAGGTCAGAGAGACATGAATAAAGTTCTGGCATAATAACTGACTATGGCAGAGTAGAGGAAAAAATTGTTGAAGCCTTCATGCCAGGATCAAAGCCCTTCATTCCTGAGGACTGGTGCCATGAGAAGAAGAGCACTAGATTGACCTCAATGGGAAATCCTTCATTCAGAGGAATCAACCAACCAGTACCACCTTATTTTTCATTTCTATGAAATGTTCATGTGAAATAGTGAGAGTAACAAACTGCTCCATGAGAAAACCAATCTTACGCCAACAATAGATCTGGCCACCTGCAAGGGACTGGCTGACAGCCAGTAAGCTCAAAATGCTCATCATAGAGATGGAAAAAAAAGTTCCTTCTGCTTCCAGAGCCTGAGCACAGTTTGTCTGTGGCTGAGCTCCCTTAGCTCCCTCTGCTGCTTGCTGGTTTCCTGTCCCAGCCCCCTTCCACCAAAACTCTCATTCGCAGGGCAGAGAAAACATGCCCACTTTAGGATGCAAGGACTTCAGTCTTTCTGCCTGAGCATTTGGGGTTTTAGAGGAAACAAAAGAAAAGGTTCCATGCTTCCAGTGGGAAAGGGATGAAAGACATAAGGATGTGAGCCAAAAAACTTCTCTGATGGTTGAAAACAAAGACCGTTTCTCCTTTGTCTCTTATCACAAACAGTTGAACATTACTCCAACTGTAGTTTATAACACACTTTAAGATTTTTTTAATCCATGTAGTACAGTAGGCAAACAAACAGATTATCACCTTGCCAACACTTATCATCAGGTGGCTGCGACCGTTTAGATTGCTGCCCAAAGCCAATAAGAAGTACATTAACTAAGAACAAAAGGTATTGTTTAGAAAACTGACAGTTACTATTAAGCCCTCATGATATAGATCAGCTAAATCCAGTGATACCATAGGGATCATGACCTCTGGGTACCCCACCAGGCCCATTACAATTTTATCTTATCATCACTGTGTGTCCAAATAAATCCACATGTGTCACAAAACCACACCAGTTAGCATTGCTTTTCCAGAGGATGCTTTACAGCTTTTGTTGCTTTAACTTCGCATTCCCTAATTGTTTTAGATTGATTTAGCTGAATGTTCAGGAGTAGCAATTAGATTTTAAAGACTTCTGGGATGATGTGGGTTCCTGCATATCAGTTTTTCCAGCTGTGTTAACAAACAGGAGGTGAAACAGCTGGGTGGCAGATACATACAGGGCTCAAAGCACTGCAGTGCTTGGGCAATCAATTAACACCTCCAAAACTTATGAATGCCTTAATAAACTGAACCTTCACATATACTGAAGAGCAGCAGGAGTTCATGACTATTGTGACACTCACACCAAGCTGTAGGAGGGGGAAAATCTATCCTGCAGGGCACAGACTTCTGTGTCCATTCTCTCTGGTTTTTGCAGTATATTCTGCAATCCCCATGACTGTGAGCCCCAAACTCAGGTATTCATCACTGATTTGTCAGACACAGTTTCTTGTGTGTGTGGAGAGCAGATCTGAGTCTTGATGGAATCCACTGAAAAGGCAGGTAGAGAGACTTGACGGAAACTTTCTAACTGGAGCTAAATAAAGCTATGGTCAGACAGATTGTGGAGTGTGTTGGAAAGGCAGAATGAAATTTTGTTTATGTCCTCTCCTAACATTTCAAGGAATTTAGTGGTGGAGCTTATCTTGTTTTCTGTGTTACTGGAAAATTTTGATGGTGAAATATTACAAAATACATTGGTGATTATTTGATCTTGCTGTAGGGAGTACAAAGTAGGCACTACAATATCATTTTTAGGCACTAGGCCATCAGAGTCTAAACAGTAAGAAACCACTGTAGAGACAAGGAACAAGTAATTATAGGTTAACAAATCCAGCTATTGTAGTTTAAGAATGAGTATTCCACTGCAGCCTATTCGGGGAATTAACACTCCTTTGACAGAAGGGTATGTTCAAATAAAGTAAACAATTTAACATCAGTTAAACAGTTTTCACTGAGATCAGAGCAGATACTCTTTTTCCGGCTTGCTTTGCTCATTAAACATTGGCAGAGAGGAGAAGTAGTAGTGGTAGAGAACAGTAACATCCTAAACCACTTCCCTCAAATACATCTTCAGTGCCCTTCAGGACAGAGGCACTTCAACAGAGTGAGGTTCAACCAGTACCTATAGGTAACTAGTATGAAACACCATGCAAAAAACATGACTGAATCCTCACCCCTTCTAAGAAATCAAGACTGACACCTGAAACAAGTCAGGTGTCACTAAGTCTGAAGGATCACAACAAGGAAATTTTCAACCTTGGTGTTACAGCCATCTTTTATATCACAGCTATGCCAATAGAGCACTGACCCATTAAGTAGTTGAGGTTGAAGGGATTCAAATCCATGGCTTGGTCTACAAGAAAGTACCTAAATCATCTGGCTAGGTAAAGTCCCCTCCACTTTTCAGTGGTATCTGTACACACAAGAATGCAAAGATAGGAGGTTCTTTCCCAGAGTGTTTGTTATGAAATGTTGCACATTCAAGCTGAATGGGGAGGTCCTCGGTGGATTTTAAGTATTGCCATGCAAAAGTGACCACTGAAAGTTGCAGTCTTGGACTGGGCTTGTTAAGAACTTTCTCAGATCTGATCCTTAGTCTTCCGGCTTTGATGCTATCCCAAAAATTATCAGAGGGTTTTACTGGAATTATAATATCCACAAATATTTACTTTACTTGCTTAAATCAAGTTCCTGATATCTACAGTGTGGGCAGAATAGCAGAAAGAACGAACTCAGTCTAAATAGATAGGAAAGAGCCTGAATGTCAGGCTTATTAAGAGAAGCAGATGATTAGGAATTGAATTGGCTTGAATGACTTATCTATAAAAATGGAGATAGAAATCTCTAGTTGACTGGGGTTTTTAGGTGGTTTGACACCCCATGTTCCCAATTAGGCAGCTGACAATCCAATGGGTGCTGTTCTCAGAGTGTTTTGGGTAGTCTACTTCCATCAGACCAGCAAAACCAGAAGAATTTTGCAGAGCCTGCAGCGAGACTGTTGATGGCTCGGGAGATCCTTTGGCTGCACCATTTCGAGGTTCCGGAGGAATTTGGTTGAATCAGCTTATATGAGCAGATGGTTAACTGACTTTTATTTTATCAGCGCATTTAGTCCATCAGTAATCATGTAATGGAGCCATCCAGTGCTCACTCCCACCACTAAAAGCAGAAAACAACTACATCCTGCATCTGATGACCCACAGTCTGAATACTCCTATGTCAACCACTTTTCATTATCAACCTCTTTCTGGGCTTGATGAAAGGTCTTGCTTACCTCTGCATGTTACTGTGCCCAGTGCTACATCATCTTTACTGTTTTCTTGTATGTAACTGAATAAAAGACCTGATGTCTGGATAAATGAGAGCAAATTCCTGCTGTGACCAGGCAAAAAGGGAGGGAAATAATGGGAGGCTGTATTGGAACTGGACCCACAGAGGAGCTGTAATTCCAGACTTAGAATAGTCTATTTTTGCTTCCTTTTCAGTGCAATGTTTTTCTTTGAATTCAGGGTCTAGATACGTTCATTTAGTGAACAGATGATGTAGCTCAAGATATTACTCCACTCTCCCCCACAGCTCGTTCAACCCTGAGAGCTCAGTTTGAGCTTCTGCAGGAGGTGGTTGGAGCTAAGCCATCAGACCCTCTGCTGAAGTAGATGAAGACCTTTTGCATGTTCTGCTCTTCCAACTCTGTCCTCAAGACAGCAGTCTCCAAAAGGAGAGCAGAACTGAGCAGCAGAGGATCTGCAGTAGCCTGGCCCACCACCACAGCTAATGGAAAATTTGTTTCTAAGTATTTTCTCCAACAATTACTTTTAGTTTGGTTGCTTTGGAGGTGGCGAGGCCCTTATTATTAGTGAAAAGTGCCCGTAGGAATACCCAGCTTTACTTCAGTGTGTTGCATATGTCAAGGGATACTGCAGAACTCAGTGTGGGTACGCACAAGTTTAAATGGTCAGTCACACATCCAGTTTAAATTTAGATGTTTACTTGCACAGCATCGCAGCACCCAAAGAAATGCAGTTGCACCTCTGTGGAAGCAGTCTGAAGGCAGGGCAGAGCTCAGAGGGTATTCACAGACACTGCTGCTTCAGCAGGCGTGAGGCTGAGTACTCAGTTTTAACAGAATAACACAGAGAGAAGCATTTACAGCTATTATTCGTGTAGCTAACAGCTGGAAGCAAAGGGTTCCCATGTGACCTACCAGTATTGCTGAGTTTGGGAATTCCCCCCCTTCAGATGATGGATACCTTAAGCCTTTGAGCCCTAAGAACAGAAATGCTGTGGCTGGAGGTAGTCCTCCTGTGCCATGTGGAAGGAGCTTGCCCTCTGGCTTGCAGAGGCCAGACACAGGTTCTTCTTCTCACACACACATGAGCGCAAAGCAGGTTCGAGACTCTCACCGGGGCACAGAGACCAAGCTCTGCAGTCAAAGCCAGCTAAGGACTCTACAGCCAGGTCATGCAACGTCAGGTTTTGAAGCACATTACGTTACAGCTTCTTTTTTACTCGCCAAAACATGTGTTGCCAGACACTGCGTGGCATATCTGAGTCACCAAGCACACTCTTACAAAAACACATACGCATGATTTACAGTGCTGTTTTCATTACAGTCTTGTAAGAGAGTTCGTGCTCATGATTATCTTTCCTACAGATATTTAAAGACCCACTGCTAGTAAGGGCACAAATGCAAGACCAGCATCACCTAGACCAGTTTCCCTCATACAGTCAGCGTGTCTTATCTCTGCGCAGGAGGTGCCCGTTCATCACTGACCCCTCTGTAGGGCATGCCAACAAAGAGGCTCATTAGTCCCAAGTCTGGTAGCTTCCTGAAACAGACACATGACACTGGATTCAGACCACCAGCGCTCTTCTCACGAGCCACTGAATGTGCGTCGGAGGGGACTGGTGTTTTGTTCATAAGATAGAGGTGAAAGGCCCTATATCCTCTTACAGATCCCCTGGGCCAGCTAGTCGCCTTGTTTACATTTTTGTCAGAAAAATTCAAGGATGTTTTTACATTTGTGAATGGAAAGGCAGTAACAGGAGTGTGTACAAAGTGGGATTTCCTAGACCCCCATCTGACTTAGTGTTGGGTAGCAGCCAAGGAAGGAAGGTAATTGCCAGCTCTCCAGCTGCAAACGTGGGGCCACGCTAAACCAAGGATTTCTCTGGCACACAATGGAGGCAAAGGGGAATCTATGTTCCTGGAGTCATCGTCAGAGCTGATTGCTGCGTCCTGGTGACTGTGCAGGTCTAAGCTAACACCACACACAGAACCTACAGCACACGTATCCTGGTGACTCCAATGAGTATCACCGTGGCAAGCTCTCCAGCCTTGGGTCCTACAACATGATCCAGGCTCTGGAGAATTTGACTCATCAGGGTCCCTCTATGCCTTTTGGAAATGTGCTTCTTTCTCACACTCTGGTTTGGGATCATTATGTCCTGAAAAAAAAAAAAAGTGCTGTTTCTGAAATAATTGCCCAGGCTTCTACTATTACCGAAGCTACAAGTACTTAAAATAACCTGTCAATGATCCTTCTCATGTGCCAGAGTAAATCAATAAGAATACCTTATAGAAAAACAGCATTAATGGTGAGTTTAATAGCACCAAGCAGTGTTTCCAGGCTTAGTGCTTCAATCATCCTTGCTGTTCAATCAGTAGTCTAGTTTCTGGCAAGGTTTTGACCTAGCTAGTTAACTTTTTCCAAGGTGAGAAATAATCAGAGAAGTTAGCGCATGCCTGGGAGCACTGCTGACTGCATCTGGATGCAGACCTTTCTTTGCTTTGAGGGACAGGAGAATGTCTTTGGCTCTCTTTGTAAGCTCATATGTACATTTTGGAAGATAGAAAAGTATGTGCGCAAGCCATCGCACACCAGATGGCCTCAACACCCAAGGACAATCCCAAGCCCATGTCACTCTATGACACTTATAGCCTAATTGTCTGGTTTCAAAGACCAGTGCTGTGCTGTAGTACTTGCTGCTGTTGCAGGAAGCCTCACAGAAGCTTGCAGAGAAGCACCTCTTCTCTCATGTGATCAGAGGTACATCTATTTCACATCCACCATGCAGCTGCTCTTTGTCTTACAACAGTTGAGCCACAGACATGCAGGCCCACAGTTCCACTCTTTTCTCGCCTCTTTATAGGAGAAGCAAACATTTTGACCACAGGACATGGTGGACCATTTGTCATAGGCTGTGGGGTCCTCAGGCGAGAGGTCCACAGGCACTGTCCTACGGATTGTACTGTTCTGTTCATCTGCCTGGTGGCCCAACCCCAGTCCAGCTGTGAGGGTTACGAAGGAAAATATTCCCTGGGAGCAGGCCAGAGGTGGGACGAACTGTGCTGACAGGGCTGATTTGGACCTAAATACAGTGTAAGGTCTTTGGTGCCTGTTTTCTTTCCGAAGTCTTTTAACCCTTTCAGCTCACCCATCACACCGCAGTCATTCTCTCCCTTTAAGGATCTGATTTAAAACACTTTGGTCTGAAAAGCAGCACCCCTTAATTCAGCTCCACTCTCCATTATTCATGCCCATGCCTCCTTTTACTGCTTTCCTATTGCCTGTGCTCTGTGCCCTGCCTCCTCCTTCTCCTGAGCTGTTCTGCCTCCTTATCCTTGTCCTCATCGCTGCCACTTCTGCTTCACCACCTCCTAGAAATCTTGTCCAGCTCCTTTCTCCCATCTGTCATTAGCCAAACCATTTTTCATGTTTTCTTATTATAATTGCCTGTGGGCAGGATCCCAGCCTGAAGACTCGACTCAGCTGAAGCACGCAGGAGTCTTGCCATTGGCTTCAGCAGAACCAGATTTCCCCTGAAAGGTTTTAATGATTTCCCACTAGCTCTGCTGCAAGCAAAGGAAGACATGCGTGCGAACCAGCTCCTCCACAGAATTCATCAAAGGCCAGCAGCAGCTGACGAGTGAAACATAATTAAGATGTGATTATAGAATCCAACTTACAGTTGAGTCCATTTCCTCTAAATAAGCCTATCTTTCTGAGCTTTCAAGTTGACTTTGTTCATGTGTAAATAGTTTGATAATATGGAACCCAGACCATCTCAGCTGTTCGGGTTCATTTGTTTAAAGTTATAAGAAAAGCTACTAGAAATGATGGCTACAATCTGCTACTTTGGCCCAAATATCATCTGTACTAGACTGCTCGAGTTTCTGAACTTTACAGCATCATAAATTTGTGCAATTATAAATGTAGAGGCAAGAAGTATGTAGGCTCAATGAAAACATCTGAATTAACATCATGTAATGATAAATAGGTTCCCATAAAAACTGTTACAGAAATCTCCAGAGAGTAGCTCTTAAACAATGACCAGAAAAAAAACCAAAACCCCATACAGTTAAAAGCATTATATACTGTATCAAGATGGTTTTGTCTTTTAAATTGTGCACGTTGGGCTATGACTATGAGATCTTAGGAAAATTCTGAGTGGAATTGTTTAATGCGAAGTGTCCAAAGTGTGCCTGAGAACAAATGCCATCCCAAGGCTCTTTAAAAGGAGTCCTATGAGGTCTCGTTCACTATATTGACAGTGGAAGACAAAGTTAATCAGCTACAAAAAGAGGTAAGCTATTAAAATACCCTTTGGCTTATAGAAAACATTCAGCTCTCAGGCTTTCTAGCCACTGCTAGGTACAGAACTTCATCTGCTCCAGTTTAAGTCAATGGCTAGGTCCTGATTGACTTGAACGGGGAAATGGCTGGGCCACAAATGCAGGACGGGAGGGAGCTGATTGAAAATGGCTTCATATTTCTGTCAGAGCAAAGGAGAATATCTGTAAACAATTTCCTTCTAAGGCCTTTTAGAACCAAAGTGATTAATGGAAAGCAACTGGAAGAAAAGCAACAATCAACCCACTGAACAGAGCAAAATAAGCAGAACATTTACACAATGTCAGGGCAGCTAATGTCTTTCTCTCACCTATATTTACTTTTTAATGCTATCTGAAAGTGAATACATTGAACAAATAAAATTTTACTTATTTTTATAACATCAACTTTTCTACCTTCTTTTCCAGTGTCACTAGGGCTGCACAACTTATATTAAAGAGTTTAGTAAGCTTCAGCTGCTTCAATAATCATTTAATCTTATATCCTTCTGTTAAAAAATTGAGGCACAATGTGTGTGTAAGCAGAAATATTAATTGCAAACACATTCTGTATACCCTGCAATGTGTAAGTGAAGAAAAGATAGTGCTTAAAAGGAAAGCAGTCTTTTCTTCTGAAAAAAAAAAAGAGACCTCTAATGTTCTTATCATTCCTGTTCTTATCTAGTATAGAGCACTTTCAATCCATCAAGACAGTACTCTTCTTGTCTAATCGAACTTCTGAGAGATAAGAAGTTTTAGGGTTTCCTGACCATTGTTTGAACCTTTTTCTTTCTAGCTCAAAGAGGAAAGTCTTGAAAGTCACTAAAGCTCCAACTGTAACTAATTAGGGAATTTGAGGAATATTCAGTTCAATGCAGAGGTTAACGAATAGGAAAACTTCAAACCACTACAGAGATGACCTTAATGGGAGATTCAGATTTGAATTAAAGCTATAGTAAGCTAGTCACTGGAGATTCAAGCTTCTTTTCTTCTTTCTTGGAAAAGCTCAAAAGCCCACTGTTAAGCATGCAAAGGAAAAAACCCTCCAAACCTTAAAAGGGTTGCCTACTTGTATCTATTTTTATCTGAGTATTGAGCCATTTTAATGGAGATGAGCAAATGGCTGGGTAATTAGCTGAGTAAGTTAGTTGTGTAGACTTATAGCTTGGACCAAAATGGGCAAAGACTGAGTGCAATGAAAAAAATAACAGAGGTTTTTAAACAACTGTAACTGGCTCTTATAATTTAAAATTAAATACCTCTTACAGCATAATATGACATTCCAGAAAGAGAATATTACATTTGCTGATTTTATTCCTTTCTGTTATAGTATTATTTAATTATGTGGGAACAAATTTTAACCAAACACACAAGCTGTGTAAAAGCAAACATGCTTGGCAAAGACCGAGAGACAGTGAACAAGAGATTCCAGATAGTTGCCTGGTTTTGTTTCATCCCAACTGACTTTCGGTTCCTTTGGCTACAATAGACTAACACTTAATTGCAGAGCCTTTTAAAATTATCAAGTTTCCCTTGAATTAATGGCAAATTAAAGAGGGAACACTTCTCAGAATTTAGCTTCCTGGTTTTAAAATTAAAATTTTTCTTGTTCCTTAGAGTTTAAAAATGTCATCAGGCTTTTACTGTCTGCAGTTTGTTATGAATTACATAAAACTCATTAAACATGGCATTTTTCATCATGTCGTGTGTATATTAGCGAAATCATTACAAATGTGTTTCAATAAATCACCAGATCAACTGCCATGAAAGAGCCAACAGGAGAGTTAAAAATAGCTATTCTTTCATGGTTTCCCACAGTAATTGTACTGTTTCAAACTCTAGGCAATTTATTTATAGTCCTTTTTTAATAGTAGCCTGCTTAGTTGAATTTCCGCCTTCATATTTGGGTTGTTTCATCTAGACATGAGTATCAGTCCCAGCTTGATTGTTTGGATTCAACCCTAATTTCTCCCAGACTGTCCATGGAGCATGTACATTACAGAACTGTGTGGTTAAAAAAACCCAGCAAGCACCAAAAAATCTAACCCAATAACCTTTACTGAGGCAGGGTCAAGCAGACTAAACCCTCCTCAGTAGAGGGTCGTCTGCCTGTTCGTGAAAACACTCGCACGTAACCTGCCAGCCAGTGCTTCAGAGCCCTTATATATTTAAAGTTTTCTTCTTTTCCAGTATAAAACTTTTGGATATAAACAGTCATTCTCATCCCTACTGAACACAGGGAACAGTGGTTCCCTGTCTTCCCTATAGCAACATTAACCTAGAAGCATCTTGCCATATTCTCCTCAATCTTCTTTTTTTAGGTGTTAAACAACGCAATCTGTTCCTTTAGTTCCTTCAGACTGTCCATATATGTGCTTTATATCTCTTATCACCCAAGCACCAGGTTTGAGCTTCACCAGTTTAGCTACACTATCTAGACCTTGCTGTAACACTCCTAACACTCCTGGAACACCTCTCCTACGAAGAAATTCTGAGGTTGGGGTTGTTCAGCCTGGAGAAGGGAAGATTCTCAGGAGACCTATTTGCAGCCTTCCAAAACCTGAAGGGGACTTATAAGAAAGAGAGAGAAAGAGTAGAAAGACTGTTTTTCAAGGCCTGCAGTGACAGGACAAGGGGCAATGTTCTAAAACTGAAAGGAATTAGGTTTAGATTGGACATAAGCAAGAAATTTTTTATGATGAGGGTAGTGAGGCAGTGAAACAGGTCACCCAGAGAAATTGTGGATGCCCCATCACTGGAAGTGTCCAAGGCCAATTTGGATGGGGCTTTGAGCAACCTGATGTAGTGAAAGATGCCCTTGCCCATGGCAGGGTGGGGGTGGACTAGATGATCTTTGAAGGTCTCTTCCAACCTAAACCATTCTATGATTTTAATGAAACCTAGGTAACAAACAGTGAGAAATAGTTAGAACAGGAAAAGTGTTGTTTCACAAGGAAATGACATTTAATATTATTTAATTTTAGCTCTATCATCATCTCCAAACTCACTTTGCTATACTGCTTTCATTGCCAATTACTCCAGCTCTGCATTTGTGGGTTTGATCCTCACCTGCAAGTGTCCATATCATACTCGTTCTTTCAGAATTTCCACCTGCCTGTTTTAGGCCATCCACCCAATTTGACAGACTTTGAATTCCCACACAACCCCTGGGCTGTCACCGCCAAAACTCACAGGGTTCCACTCATGCTGAAAAGCCATGGTGCATCCCACGGGGACTGCAGAAATTCAACTTGTCACAAGGATGGTCCCTTATTTATGCGTTGTTCCCTTTTACCTCCACCAGAAGCAGCATGCAGGAGCTGCTTCTTTTTACAGCAGGGGAAACACTCCAAGTCCTCAATTTCGCTCATGCAATATAAAATATACAAGATAATGCTGAGCATTTTAAGGATCAGGAAAGGTGGAGCTTATTCCAGTAAGTATACAAAGCATCTAGAGATCTTTAGAAAATGTTTAGAGAAACGTTTTGGCTACAGCAAGTTGATCACAGGGACTACAGAATTTTTTCTTTAATTGAAAAAAAAATTGAGACATAGAAGGAATGAGACTTGCTTTTTCTAAATGCATTTAAGCTGTCCTTTTAATAACAAAAAACAGTTGTCTTCAAGATGGGATAACTTTTAAATATAAAAAACTAACACACCACAGGGAGCAGAAAGGAAAAACAAATTTAATTATGTATTCAAGGCCATCCAAACCACCCACCCACATACTAAGTGTTTGCTGGCTACACAGACATTACAGTTGCCATGGCTCAACCAATGATCTTCGTTTGAAAAGTAAACACCTTTGTTAAAAAATGAAAATACTACATGAAACAAATAATCAAATGGTTAGGGCAGCATCCTGCTCCCTCTGAAATCAGCAGGCTACTTTCAGCAGGATGGGTGTTAAATTTTCAGCTGTCCGATTGACAAAATCCGGGGTAGCTGCAGTGAGGACGTCAGGAGCTGTGCCGGACCAGCAGCTGGGTGCGTTGACGAAAAGCAGCCACGTCTGGTGAAGGGGCTGAGGGAGGAAGAGTAGAGGTTAATTCAGGGGTGGCTGGACTAGCAGGGGTGGGCTCTCAGAGCCACTGTGTCCATCGTCGCGAATTAAATGTCTGATTTAGTGGTACAGACAGTCACGCCCCAGTGCCTGGGAGCTTTCACTGCCTTTGCTTTATTTTCTTATATAGACGTAGCTCTTAAGAGACAGCTGTCATTTTGTCAGCGGGCTTGAAAGGACTGAAGCAAACTGCCTGCAGCGTAGTGTGGCAGACGCCCATGGCAAAGCAGCCGTAGATCATCTCAGCCTGAATGAAACACTGATTAATATTCAGTCTGTGTGTCATCATACGTGGCTGAGCCTGCTGGCACTTCAAAATTACAGACACTGGGAGGCTGAAAATTTCGACGAGTTGAAGAACGAACCTGAGAGCGTTGTGCACAAAAAGCCTTTCCAAGAAACGGCAACGGGTGGTAGTAGTACGTGACTCTTGAGAGGTACAGAGGCACCCATTTGCCAACCTGAAGCACTCCCTAGAGAGGTGTGATCCTTACCAGGAGCTCAGATTAGGGAAGTCACTGAGACACTACCAACCCTTATACGGTCCGCTATGATTCATGTGGGCTTTGGTGACACAACCAGGAGTAGCCTCAGGAAGAATTACAGAGCCCTGGGACTGGTGGTAGGGGACTCTGGAGCAAGGTAGTTTCTTCATCAGTTCACCCAGTCATAGGGAAAGGGTTTGAAAGGGTGTCATGGTTTAACCCCAGCCAGTAACTGAGCACCACACAGTCACTCCTCACCCCTCAAAGGGAATGGGGAGGAGAATGGAAAAACCTCATGGGTTGAGATAAAGACAGTTTCATAGGATAACAAAGGAAGATAGTATTAATACTAACACTAATACTAATACAATAAAACAAGTGATGCACACATGCAATTGCTCACCACATGTGAAAGGAAAAGAAAATAATCCAATGCCCAGGAGGAGGAGCTGACCCAGGGCTTATGTGAAAGGAAAAGAAAATAATCCAATGTCCAGGAGGAGGAGCTGACCCAGAGCTTATGTGTCAGGATTAAAGGGAGGGCAGGGACCAGTGACAGTATAGCAGGGGTCTGCTGCAGTCCACCCAACCAGGAAGACTGAGAGGATGAAGACCTCTATAGACAGATAGGAGCAGTCTCATGTTCACAAGCCCTGGTCCTTATGGGGGTCTTCAACCATCCTAACATCTGTTGGAAGGACAACATGGCAGGGCATAAGCAATCCAGAAGGTTCCTGGAATACGTTGATGATAATTTCCTTCTCCATAATGGTAGAGGATCCAACAAGGAGCGGGGCTGTGCTGGACCTTGTTCTCACTAGCAAGGATGGACTGGTAAGGAATGTGAAGCTCAAGGGCAACCTTGGCTGCAGTGACCATGAAATGGTGGAGTTCAAGATCCTGAGGGCAGCGAGTGAGGCGCACAACAAGCTCACTGCCCTGGACTTCAGGAGAGCAGGCTTGGCCTCTTCAGGGACCTGCTAAATAGAGTGGCATGGGACAAAGCCCTGGAGGGAAGAGGGACCCAAAAACCTGGTTAGTATTCATGAATCACCTCCTTCAAGCTCAGGAGTGATGCATCCCAACAAAGACAAAATCAGGCAAAAACACTTGGAGGCCTGCATGGATGAACAAGGAGCTCCTGGGCAAACTCAAACACAAAAAGGAAGCCTACAGAGTGTGGAAGCAAGGGCAGGAGGCCTGGAAGAAATACAGAGAAACTGTCTGGGCAGGCAGGGATCAGGTTAGGAAAGCCAAAGCCCTGACAGAATTGAATCTGGACAGGGACATCAGGGACAAGAAGAAAAGTTTCTATAGGTACGTCAGTGATAAAAGGAAGAGTAGAGAAAATGTGGACCCTCGCTGGAAGGAAATGAGAGACCTGGTTGCCTGGGATATAGAGAAGGCTGAGGTACTCAACAACATTTTTGCCTCAGTCTTCACCAGCAAGTGCTCTAGCCACACCACCCATGTTGCAGAAGGCAAAGACAGGGACTGGGGGAATGAAGAACTGCCCACTGTAGGAAAAGTTCAGGTTTGAGACCAAGGAACCTGAAAGTGCACAAGTACATGGGACCTGATGAGATGCATCTGTGGGTCCTGAGGAAACTGGCAGATGAAGTGGTCAAACCATTGTATTTGAGAAGTCATGGCAGTCTGGTGAAGTTCCCACTGACTCGAAAAGGGAAAACTTAACCTCCATTTTTAAGAAGAGAAAAAAGGAAAACCAGGGAACTACAGGCTCAACAGTCTCACCCCTGTGCCTGGCAAGATCATGGAGCAGATCCTTCTGGACACTATGCTAAGGCATATGGAAAATAAGGTGATTGGACAACCAGTGTGGCTTCACTAAGGGCAAACTGTGCCTGACAAATTTGGTGGCCTTCTATGATGGGGTTACAGGGTTGGTGGATAAGGGAAGAGCAAGTGATGTCATCTGCCTGGACTTGTGCAAGGTATTTGACACTGTCTTACGTGATATCCTTGTCTCTAAATTGGAGAGACATGGATTTGACAGATGGACCACTTGGTGGATAAGGGATTGGCTGGATGGTCGTACTCAAAGAGTTGCAGTCAATGGCTCAATGCCCAAGTGGAGACCAGTGTTGAGTTGCATTCCTCAGGGGT
>VWZZ01002133.1:0-11004 GCA_013399095.1 Psophia crepitans | reverse complement strand
AGGTCGCCTTCTTTTTATTATGTGCCTTTGCTGGGTTACTCTTCTTACCTTGTTTTATATCATGTTTTATAAGATTAATTTCTAGGGTAGTAGGAGGAATGCAAATAACCAGCTTACCAATGAATCCTCAGATGACATCTTTGGGACGGAATATAGCAGCTCAGAAGATTGTAGTGTTGAAGAGATCGGAAGAAAGAAGAACAAGATGAAAAGCTGCAACTGATGTTGTATAAATTGGAACAAAGTTATGAGCTTCAGCAAAAATGGAAGGGGGTGGATTGTGGCAAAATGACTCAGGAATTTTGCTTCAGCCATTTTATGGGCCACGGCCATTCGGCTTGGGGGGACAGACACTTAGGCAAGGTTGAGTAACTCAGGGGAACAGCTCCTTAGAAGGAGTTAAATGCAAAGCGAGCCTGTGATAAGCTAATGGGTAGTGAAAGGATGTGCGCCCTGAAGGTACCAAGCCCTGGGAACAGGGACAGGAATTTGGGCAACTGGAAAAGGGGGGGGGGGAAGGGAATACCTGAAATTTTTGTTCTTGGGGGTGCTTCCTTGGAGACGCACCCGACTCAGCTGACTCGTTTGTTTTTAATACATTTTTTATCTTTGCTTCCAAGACTTTGTCCTCTTTACATTTAATCTGTGGGCAAGTGTTTCTCACAACCCCCAGTGGCCCAAGACCCTCCAGCGCCGCCTTGCCCCACACTTTGCTTTTTCTAGTTACATGTTTCGGTGTAGATTTGCGCAACGCTTGCCGCTGGTCCGCTCTTTCCCGAGGTCGGGTTTTGTGGGAGCGGTGGATGCGCGGCTTCCCTGCGTTAAAAATTAGCTTTTCCTCTGCGTGTGCTGAATTCATTTTAATGCAGAGCAGCCCGTTCCAGCTCATTTATGCGAGCCACTCGAATCCTTGTGCCAGCACAAGGGAGGGAACGAGCAGCTGGGAGCGGAGGAGGTTTCTTTTGGCAGAAGTGCCAATTCCTACCAGTTTAAAGCCGTTACGAAACTCTGGGTGCAGCTTGGTGATGGATTGAAGCTGATTCTGAGGCTGCCGAAAGGGAGGAGATCTGCCATCTCCGCCCGCCTGGTCCCCCCCTGCTCCCATGCGTGCAGGGCTTTGCAAGAAGAGAGGCTGCAGGGGGGGGTGTTGGTTTTTTTTTTCCAATTTTAGGGTGGCTAATTAGGGCCAGGCTCCCCTGCTGCTTTGTATTTTCAAGCCTTTGCTACCATCCTCATAAAGTGGGCTGTTCCTACGGCCGTCTCATCTCCGTATCCCACCACTGAATTGCTTTTAAAGGCCGCTAAACGCGCTGTAAATAATTCACTAACTCAACCTCTCCAAGCAGGCACGTCGCGGGCTTGTCTCGGGGCTGTTATTTGATCAGAGCTCCCTAAGTGCTCGGGAAGCGAGACCTCCCCAGGGACAGCGTCTGTTTTACATGGTTTGCGGTCCATGACCGGTTTCTTTCGGAAAGTTCCCATCGTGGGAGCGTTTAGAAGGAAGCAGCGTTGTGCTGGTACAGCTACTTGGCTCAGGTTTCTCCCCCCCAAATAATTTAAAAAATAATTTCAGTGCAGATTTTTATCTCCTTTACAGACTCGAGGGTCTGTTACAGCTTTGTTTAAACTTGGGGGGTTTATTCCCTTCGGGAAGAATGAACTTATTCAGAAGACTCCTTAAGGATAGCATCCCTGTAAAATACGTTCTCTGCGCCCTCGGTTGGATGGACACGCTTTGTGGATGCTCCTGATTTACACTGGTAACATGGGGCTGCCGGATTTTCAGGACGGACACGTGCTCAGGGGGTACAGTTCAGGTCAAAGAAAGCCTTTTTAGGGGATAGGTACCGGGACCGGACCTAAGAAAACTGCCTTCTGCTCCCAGATTTGCCCCTGGTTTCTAGGAGGAATTGGGAAACTGTGAGGAACACGAACTGTCCTGGCAGCTGCCAATGAAGCGTGTTACAAAATGCAACTTGCAGAGCCACTTGCCTTTGTTTGCTTAATTAGAGGGTGCAAGTTTCTACGCTCAGACGAGGTCTCAAATCGCCTCCACTGCAGCAGCAGTTCTGCTCTGCTGCTGCCGAAGCCTCACCGGCACGCCTAACGCGCAGCGAAGACTTTAAAGGAAGACCCAAACTTGCCCGTTCTTGCAGGAAGCTGAAAACATCTACGATTTTCTGCACTAGCACAAGGAACCTCTGGAGCTCAGCTTCAGGACTGGCTCTCCTGCAAGGCGTTTTAAACAATTACAGCTGAAGTATGAGAAATAAGGGCTTGCAAGGTTGATGTGAGAATTATTTTTTGCTGGAGATGGTCTTATGGTGTCACCAGGAAATCCTTCCCCTCGTGCCTGTTAGCGCAGGCTGGGGTGATGGTGTGGGCGGACACTGGTGGTGGGAGAGGGCAGAGATGAGCAGGGGGTGCTGGCTGGGCAGGGGACAGGGGATGGGGACAGGGGATGGCTGGATGAGGCTGGGATGGGGACAGATGGGCCAGGCTGATTGGGGACAGGGAACAGTGGCTGCGACGTGTGGAAAACAGACTCTACAACCTGTAGGGTTACAAAGTAGGTGTGTTTATTCAGCGCTGGGCCGCACGGGGGGCAGTCCCACCAAAGTCGTACGTGCCCCAACGTGGCAGCCTGCTCCAAACTTATACACTTCCATGTTGCATATACATAAGGTTTCCTATACATATGCATGACCCATCCCCGCTTCGTATTGAAATTAGCCCCCAGAAGTCATTTCCACAGGCTCCTCCCGATTGCGCTTGCGCAGTGCCTCCTTGTGGTGGTCATCAGGGGGTTGTGGGGA
The DNA here is from genome assembly GCA_013399095.1 of Psophia crepitans. NCBI lineage: Eukaryota > Metazoa > Chordata > Aves > Gruiformes > Psophiidae > Psophia > Psophia crepitans. The sequence continues at coordinate 8,188 of VWZZ01002133.1, read as the reverse complement.
TGAAGGCTGATGGCTCTTCTTCATCACCGTTAGCAACCCCTTGTCCTTGCACAGACTCAGTTGCTCCTTGGCTCTTGCTCACACCGCAGGGTCGGCTTCAATCGGTTCTTAGGACAAGTTTCTGATTCTTATTAGGAACTGTCCTGTGTGAGGAGCCGCAAGACTTTCTGCTCCAGTTAGTTAACAAATCATTAACTCTTGTCCCTGAGCTGTACAACAATCTAGATAATCATTAAGCAACATCTTAGCTACTAAAATTCCCTTAACCCCTTCTCCCAGTCCCCCCTTTTCTAGGAAATCAGTCAATTCTTTTACTACCCCTAACTCTAGTACAGTGTCTCCCTATCTAGCATTCTCTCAAAATATCTGTTAGACTCCAGCTTCCGTCGTAGTTGGCTCTTTTTCCATTCGCTGTAGGAGTCTCCTGTGTTCCGAAACCACCACAAGGCACATCCAACTGTCATACAAAGGACTACAGACAGAAGGATGATTATGATTACTGTGACAAACAATTGCTTTAACCATGTTAAGTTTGGCAACCATGAGGTCAACTTTTCCACTAAGTCCGTAAATCCCCAAGATGTATCATCCTGGGCCACCCCATGCAAAATTTTGTTACTTTCCCAAATCTTCTCTAAATCAATTTCAATCTGGTTTTGTTTGTTAATATATACACAACAAGTTTGGTTTATGACTGTGCATAATCCTCCCTCCTTGGCCAAAAGCGTATCTAATCCCATCCTATTCTGGAGCACTGCTTTGTGTAAAGAAGCAATTTCTTCCTGTAATGCTGAAAGAGCATCGGCTGTGGCATTATCAATAATTTCTAATGTGGCTGAGATATTTATGATGGCTTTTTCTAATTCACTTACTCCCAGGGATGGAATCAACCACCTTACAAAGCTATGAAATCCTGTGGGCCTTATCTCGAGAGGGTTATCCGGAACAGCGCGTGTTCGTCTCCATAAGGTTCGGACTATTCCTGGGGGTGGATGTGTTTGATTACGGATTCTACTTTGTGGAGTCAAATATCCCACTGTACACATTTCATCCCAGAAACGTGGTAAACCTTTCCGGGCATATCCATCTCCACACAGCCATCAATAACCTTGAGGGATACAATTGAACGAATAATTGTGCCACAGGCGCATCTGTAGCCCTAATGGGCACGACAATTTACTCGTCTCGTTTGAAGGGGGAACGGTGGCCCTTTCACATAGGGTGATATTTAAAAATTCCGCATGTCCCACCTTGTCAGCACTCTGTTTAGTCCGCTCTATAAATATTGGGTTTTCTTCCTTAGTTATTGTATCAAACTCGAATTGAACAGGTGGAACACGCATTTCAGCACATACATATTTTGGGATCTGCTTTGGGGTTGGTATTAGGCTTATCATTCCCCAACGTATACTCTGACCACCTGGAGCCACACTTTTCTGCTGTCCTGCTTGACAATCGCCCCTTATATTCCAACGTATTGTCTCCCCTGAAGGTAAAGTGGAGTTATTCAGATTATCATAAGCCCAACACCATCCTGAATATGTTGTAGGTACACGCCAAACGGGGAACTCTAGGTTGCCTTTAGGCAACAACGTGCACACCCAACAACCAGAAAGGTTAAAGCTATCACTCACTGCCTGAGTTTCACGTAAGTATTATGCTCCCACAGTTCAGTTCTTTCTATCATTGATGGCATCAAGATTGTGAAAAATATAACTTTCCCGGTTGCACCTGAGTAACCTTCCATGGGTGTTTGGGTGTCTTTTTCACTCTGGTGTGATGAATCCAAGTACTCTGTTCCTTGATTCTGATGGCTGTAAAAGAGGTAAGGAGTACCTGGAATGGTCCTTCCCACTGTGGCTCCAGAGTTTTTTCTGCAAGAGACTTTATATACACATAATCTCCAGGCTGCATATTGTGCACAGGTCCATCTAAACCTCTTCCCCGAGTCCCAACCACATGCTTTCTGATTTCATGGAGCTGTTTGCCCAGTGCCACCACGTAGGAAGTCATGGTTTCATCCCCAACTTGTATGGATATCCCTCTCTGTACCCCATAGGGTTGTCCATACAATATTTCAAAGTGGCTCAGTCCTTCCTTCGCCCGTGGTCTAGTTCGTATGCGCAGAAGGGCTAAAGGAAGAGACTGAGGCCAGGCCAAGTTTGCTTCTTGTCCCAATTTCACAATTTGCTGTTTGATTAGGTGGTTCATTTTTTCCACTTGGCCACTCGACTGAGGGCGATATGGGGTATGAAGTTGCCAATCTATACCCAAATGGTGGCTGATCTGTTGTACCACCTTCGAGATAAAGTGTGGTCCTCTGTCAGAGGATATGGTTGCTGGAACCCCAAAACATAGTATTATCTCTTGTACTAATATTTTGGTTACCTCCCGAGCCTTGGCTGTTCTGGTCGGGAACGCTTCTGGCCAACCTGAAAAGGTATCAGTTAATACCAATAACTATCAATACCCCCCTTTTCTTGGGAGTTCTGGAAAATCAATCTGCCACTGTTATCCAGGCCCATTGCCTTTCCCAATTTGGCCCATTTCTCACTTGGGGTTATTCTTGGGATTGATCTGGAGGCAAAGATCACACTGCTGAGTCACCTGCCTCACTGTGGTGTATAAGTTTCTGGCCACAATTTCTCTAATTAAATGTTTATACAGAGCCTCTGCCCCCCAATGCCTTTTTCTATGTTCTTCCCTTCCCAAATGCCACATTAGGCAGGAGGGAATGATTAGTTTTCCCTGCGGGGTGTGAGCCAACCCTTCTTTGTTATATGACCCTTCTAAATCTGTGATAAGCTTCTGATCTTCCTTGTTATATTCTGGCTTACCTTCTAGGGGAGATTCGCCCGTGAGGGACCAAAGCCCCTTCTGTTTTTACCTCTGTTTTGGCTACTTGTTTTGCCTCTCTGTCCGCCAGCTCATTTCCTCTTTCCAATTCGGAGCTCACTTTCTGGTGTGCCTTAATGTGCATGATTGCTGCTTTCTCAGGAAGGTGGACTGCCTCCAACAATCTCAGGATTTCCTCTGCATGCTTGATGTTTTTCCCTTGAGAGTTCAATGATCCTCTTTCTTTCCAAATTGCTCCATGCCGGTGCACAACCCCGAAGGCATATTTCGATTTCGAGTCTGTATAAACGTTCACAACTTTGCCTTGGGCCAATTCCAAGGTGCGAGTCAGAGCAATTATTCGTGCCTTCTGTGCAGAGGTATACATGGGCAAAGGCCCTGACTCTATTATTTCTTGATTGGTGGTAATGGCATATCCTGTGTCTCTTACCACTTAGGACATAGCTGCTTCCATCTGTGAACCGGTTTTCTCCGTTTTCCATAGGGCTGTCTTTCAGGTCTGGGCCACTTGCATATGTTGCTTCAATGGTCTCCAAGCAGTCGTGATGTACCGGTTCTCCTGTGTTTCCACTGAGGAAAGAAGCTGGGTTGACAGTGTTAGTTACTACGATCTCCACATCATCCTGTTCTCCCAGTATGGCCTGGCATCTCAGGAATCTGTGGAGAAAGCCAGTGTCCACCCTTTGCTTCCAGTACTGCGAATACTGTATGGGACACCAAGACAGTCATTTTCTGGCCCAGGGGCTTCTTGTATGTTCAATATTACAGCTGCAACCGCTCGCAGGCATCCAGGCCAACCCTTCGCAGTTGTGTCCAACTGTTCAGAGAAGTAGGCAACTGCTCGTCGATATGGACCCAGATCCTGTGCTAATATTCCCAGGGCAATCCCCTGCTTCTCGTGGGAGAAGAGGAAAAACAGTTTACTCGCGTCTGGGAGCCCTAAGGCTGGGGCCAACACCAAGGCCCTTTTCAGCTGCTCAAAGCCCTGCGTGGTCTCCTTATTCCATTTAAGGTGTTTCTGTTCAGTGGCTGTTAGTGCAGATAGTGGTTTAACAAGCAGTCTGTAATTATAGATCCACAGTCGGCACCACCCGGTCATTCCCAAGAAAGTCCATAACTCTTTCACTGTCTGAGTTTGGCATATTGCCTCTTTGCGGGCCTGTCCCAAAGTTCTTTGCCCAACACTAATTTCATAGCCCAAATAAATCACCTTGTGCAGCATTACTTGGGCCTTCTTCTTAGATACTCGGTACCCTCGGAGCCCCAAGAAATTTAGTAGAGTCACCGTCCAGGTCACAGAATCACAGAATCACAGAATCACAGAATCACAAGGGTTGGAAGGGACCTCGAAAGATCATCTAGTCCAACCCCCCACGCCAAGTCAGGGCCACCNCACCTAGAGCACATCACTCAGGAATGTGTCCAGTTGGGTTTTGAATGTCTCCAGAGAAGAAGACTCCACAACCACTCTGGGCAGCCTGTTCCAGTGCTCTGTCACCCTCACAGTGAAAAAGTTTTTCCTCACATTAACTCGGAACCTCCTATGCTCCAGCTTGGACCCATTGCCCCTTGCCCTATCAAAGGACATACAATCGTCCTCTATTTTGGTGGCAATCAGGATATCATCCACATATTGTAACAGTTTTCCTTCTTCAGACGGGATTTCCCAGGATTCCAAGTCTTTTGCGAGTTGATTGCCAAAGATGGTGGGACTGTTCTTAAATCCTTGTGGCGAAACCATCCAAGTGAGCTGAGTCTTACGACCACTTTTGGGATTCTCCCATTCGAATGCAAATAATTTCTGGCTGACTTCATGGGGAGGGAGGCAAAAGAAGGCATCCTTCAGGTCTAAACCACTAAACCAGGTTAGTTCAGGAGTCAATACAGTCAACAAGGTATATGGATTTACTATACTACTGGGTAGAGGTCTTAGGTTATCTTATTTATGGCCCAGAGGTCCTGGACCACCCGGTACGACCCGTCAGGTTTACGAACAGGTAGTATAGGGGTATTAAAGTCTGACTCACACTCTTTCAATAATCCCAATTGTAAAAATTTTTCAATCACCGGCCGGATTCCTTCCCTGTCTTCCTTCTTTAGGGGATATTGCTTAACCCTTACCGGTTGCCAGCCTTCTTTGAGTCTAACTTCAACAGGTGGAGCATTCTTCGCTCTTCCAGGTACATCGGTGGCCCATACCCCAGGATATACCTGGTTTAAGATTTCCTCACTAATTTTTCCCTCTGTGGGGAGACTGGTTAAGAATAGGCTCAGTATATGGATATATTGCTGATCTTTTACCCCCAGGGTAATTTCTCCTTTCTGGAATGTAATTTTTGCACCCAATTGTTCCAACAAATCCCTTCCCAAAAGTGCCTTTGGGGAGTTGGGCATATACAGGAATTTGTGGATGCCCCATTGTTTTCCTAATTTATACTTCAGAGGCTTACAAAAATACGCCTTTTCACTTTGGCCAGTCGCCCCTTTTACCATGATGTAGGCATTTCCCAGGGGCATCAAGACTTGATTTAATACAGAGTATGTTGTTCTTGTGTTAACTAAAAATTCTACCTCTTGTTGTTTCTTCCCTAGCCTCATTATAACCAGTGGATCCGCTAGGGTAGATTCCCCAGGTCCCTGTCAATCTTCCTTCACATGGGCTACTATTCTTCCTGTCTGGTGGCTTCGTCCCTTTCCCTTGTTTCTTGGACATTCTTTTTTCCAATGACCAAATCTCTTACACAGTGCACACTGGTCCTTGCCTAATCGGGACCGTTCTTGTTTAAACCTCCTTTCCTCCTCTTCTCCGATAACCACCACGGTTCTCCTTTGCCCTTGTCTGTATCTTTCCTCTCTGTTACTAAATACTTTCCATGCTTCATCCAGCAATACCTCCAAATTTCTCCTTTCTGTAGGGCGCAGCTCCTGGAGTTTGCGCCTAATGTTCCCTGTAGATTGCCTCAAAAACAGGGAGACTAGTTGTTGTGTTCCTACCTCTGACCAAGGATCCAACGGTGTGCTGTGGTGCATTACGTCCCTCAGTCGATTCAGGAATTCGGACGGGGACTCGGAAGGACCTTGTTTAACTGCATATAAGGCTGACAAGTTTATGGTTTGGGGGATAGCCCTCTCCATTCCCTTTAAAATCCACTCCTGATACCCCTGCAATTTTTCCATGTGGGCTGATCTATTAGCATCCCACTTCGGATCTTGGAGAGGGAAATATTCCTTGACGTCCCCTCCTGTAGTCCTATAATGATCTTCAGCCAAATTTTCTGCTGTTTTTAAAATCAATTGTTTCTCTGTTTCAGACATACATTCCAATAATAACTGTATGTCTTCCCAATCAGGTTTATATTGGTTTACAATAAACTGAAAGTGTTTGGTAACACTTACCAGATCACTCCTGTAATCCTTTGCAACTCTTCTCCATTCCCCTAAATCAGAGATGGAAAAAGGTCTCTTGACTAGTATCGTCCCGCCATTAGGTCCTACCGCCTCTCGGAGAGGGGCTTGTAAGGCTGCTGAAGCAGATTTCTTCCTAGTACGGGAAGATACAGGACTGTCCGGGGGAGGGGGAGGTTCCGTCCGAGTCCGCATCCTGTTCCTGTGGTCGAGGGGGAGGCTTAAACAGATCAGTCAGATCCTGTTCTGGTGCCTGGTGAATTTTGTTTACTTTAGTGCACCTTTGTCCAATACTACATGCCGAGCATCGCCGCCTCAGTTTACCCCTCAGTTCTTTATTATTTTCTTGCTCAAGCGCGAGAACCGTGGGGTCCTGTGGTGGTGCCATCCCGCAGTCCCTTTGCCACTCCGGATGGTTTCGGAGGGTGAAAAACATCTCTGCATATGAAACTTCATCCCATTTTCCTTCTCTCCTTAAAAACAGCATTAGTTGTAAGAGAGTATTATAACGTATTGACCCATTGAGTGGCCATTTAGCTTCGTTTTCTAATTTATACAAGGGCCACCATTGATTACAATATTTAATAAGGGTCTTCTTACTCTCCGTACCCCCAGTCCCAACAATGTCTTTCCAATGAGCGAGTACACAACCCAAGGGACTCTTTTTCAGAACTTCCCCTTGAGTGTTACCCATTTTGTAACCTCTCCTATTGATCTTTTATTTTGGCTTTTGCTATCTTTGCAGTAAGTTTCCACGCGGATCGTTTCTTGCAATACCCTGTGTTTTTTTCCGGTCCTTTTCCCACACACGCCAAATCTCCGGGATCAAATTCTCCTTCCCACACACCAACTTCACTATTTCAGATTCTTGTTGGGCTCTTTCCCAATTACAGAACTGTGGGGTTTGGGGAAAGCACTTAGGGCACTCTGCTTTCCACCTGCTGGATATACAATACCACCTCTTCCCGCAAGATTTGTACTTTAACAGAACACAAATATTCCCAAGATTCGAGCCCAAACCACCGAAGGAGTAATTCCCTTTGCCCAGCTTCTTCGTTGGCCTATAGAGGCATTCACACACTACCTAAACATTACACACATCATACAAAGACTCTTAACACAAAATTTCCCAGGCATTCAAACCATACAATTATCACTTCAGTTGACGTCCTTCCAGCAGCTGCAAAATATAACGCGCAAAATAATCTTATCGCAATTGCGAGAGGTCCGCTTACCCTTCTCCTGCTTCTTATATACCAGTCACTAGCAGGTTCGTCCTGGCTCCCAACACTGGGATGCAGCGGCGACCTCAGATTTGCTCGATCTACTCCCAAGATCTACTCCCAAGATTTGCTCCCAAGATCTGCTCCCAAGATCTGCCCCCAAGATCGCTAGCGGCTGCCCTATCGGTCAGCAAATCCCCCTTTGTTACCATGGAGGATATTCCCCTCCCATATGGGGACAACGCTGCTCGCCAGACGTCTCTGCGCGATTCACCAGCTGCCCCGGCCACGCGTACGCCTTACAGGCCCTCTTCCCTGAAACACAGCGTTTTCTCCCACGGCTCCCGGAGGTCGTTGTCTGCTCCCACGGTGAGCGGACGGCAGCGGAGGCTCCTCCGAGGAAAGTGCTTGGGGTGGACCCCGGGGTGTCCGCTCCGCAGTGGATCCCGCAGCCAAGCAGAGAGTCTCCTGGCTGGCTCGCCAAACGGACGGGTGGAAAACAGACTCCACAATCTGTAAGATTGTAAAGTAGTGCGGAAAACAGACTCCACAATCTATAAGATTGTGAAGTAGGTGTGTTTATTCAGCGCTGGGCCGCACGGGGGGCAGTCCCACCAAAGTCGTGCACGCCCCAACGTGGCAGCCTGCTCCAAACTTATACAGTTCCATGTTGCATATACATAAGGTTTCCTATACATATGCAT
>VWZZ01002132.1:36378-103176 GCA_013399095.1 Psophia crepitans | reverse complement strand
ACATTTTTTGTTGTCTTTTACCGTCATGGCCATGAGGTTGAGCTCATGCTGGGCTTTAGCCTTCCGGATTTTTCCCCTGCATACGCTCGCACATTCCTTGTACTCCCCCCGAGTTGCCTGTCCCTTCTTCCATTGGATGTCATCTCTGTTTTTTTCCCGGAGACTCAGCAAATGTTCCCTGTTCAGCCATGCCGGTCTTCTTCCCCGCTGGCTCGTCTTACGGCACACAGGGACAACCTGCTCCTGCGCTTTTAAGACTTCTGTCCTGAGGAGCGCCCAGCCTTCCTGGACCGCTTTGTCTTTCAGGACTGACTCCCAAGGGACTCTCCTTACCACCATTCGGAACAGGTCAAAATCTCTCCTCCGGAAGTCCAAAGTAGCAGTTTTACTGTGTGCCCTCCTGATTTCACCAAGAATAGAGCACTCTACCATTTCTTGGTCACTCTGCCCAAGACAGGTCCCATCCACTACATCTCCCACCAGTCCTCACATAAACACCTCAATTTTATGTCACCCATCGGAACTGATTCTTGAGGTCAAAGTTGTTTTGCCTTGGATTTCAGTTAGTTCAGGATTGTCTTTTTTAAAGTCCAGGATGTGTTTTGTAGTCAGATTTATCAATCAAGGACAAATCATATAAAATCATACAGATCACAATCATCACAAATATTTTGTGGCCAAAATTGTTAATCGAAGGAATAGACAGTACCAGAAAAAGATTGGCCCTGCCCAAATGTCAACTCCTTTTCCAGATTTGTAGAGTTGGCTTCAGGTTTACCTGAAAAGGGGCTATAAATCAGGTTGCTTTCATAAAATAATATTCAGAATGCAATTGTCTGATGTTCTAACAGCTGGTTCAGCACGTCAGATTTCTTAATTTGTAAGTGATCTTTTCTTCAAACTTAGAAGTCCCATACCCAGTGTGACAGTCTTGTATGATTAAATGTAGGCTCTCTTTCATCAAGTCTGAAAGAAATTTTCTCCTTTCAATGGTCATCTATGTCTTTCATGCCATTCATTATTTTACTAAATAGAATATGGAGTCTCAGGTTTCTGAACCTTCAGCCTAAACCAAGGCCAGTAGAATGACACAAGACCATGAGTTGCTTTTGAAAAAGATAAATATAAATTTCTTGTCTCTTAAATATTACTGAACTCTATTTTCATACAGAAAGAAATCAATATACTCAGCGTCGTCTTGCTTTTTTCACATTCCAAATGCTGAAAAAAAGAATCTGCATTTTTTTTTACAACAACATTTAAATTCTAATTAATTGTATTGCTCTTCTGCTTTTCTTGAGCAAGAGCAAGCAGGATAGGAGAGAGCAAGTAATCTCTTGATTAGAAAAATGACTTTCCAAACAACACATTCATCAAACAGGGAGCTTCACTTCCACCTCTACAGAATATTTTTCTGATGATAGGACACTAAGTGGAAAAGTAAAATTTATGGTGATTAATCGCCATGAAATCTTCCTTAAGGCAGTGCTATTCTCATTGAACTTTTTTATCAATGTATTATCTTTCCCCTCAAACCTGATTCCTTCCAATTATTAACTCGCTGTGCTACTGGGTAGTTCCAAGGAGGGTTCTTTGGCTGCTGTTGAATAGTATTTTTGTACTGGCCAGAATCTATGCAAATTGCATTCACATTCTTCTGCATTAGTTGCCTCATACTTTCCTATCTCTCTGTAGGGCTAAAACTCCACTTTAAACAAGATTCATATAAACATTTATTTACAAATATTATATCACAACAGACTGTTAAACAGCCTGTCACGATTTTAGTAAGTAATGTTACACAGATCCGAAAAGATAATCACTTTTTATCAACACTGATAGCTGACAGAAAATCTCATATGTAACTTTTCTGTATTCAAGGAGGAGGAAAGGCCTTGTAAACTGCGCAAGAAACTTTTTCAATAGAAGCAATAATGAAGCACGGCTTCATTTGCCTGTACATTTCGTAACTGAACTGTTACATTACATTTTCCTGTGTCAAGTTTCCTATGTTCTCCCATTACAGCATTTTAAGCTTTCTTCTGCACTTCTTTCTGGAGTTCTGCCATTTTGCACATACTAATTTGGCCAGTTAATAAGAAGTGCTGATTGCTTATCTGACCTCTGCTCTTAGCCTCTGTGTAAATGCTACAAAACACTTCACCTCTCAGCTGCTGGTATGTCAAACCAATGACTCTGGCTCTGTGCAGGCTTTCTGTGGAAATTTAATGTTTTAAGATGTGCTCCTCTGACAAATTTGGTAAATGTTCAATAGCATTCCAAAATCTGAAATGGACAAAAATAAGGGAGCAAACAGATAGGAACACATCTTTATATTCAGATATATAAGAATTATGGCTGCATAAGGCTTATTTTATTTGGATTTTAAAATTAATCTTCATAAAGTAACATTTAAAAAAAAAAAGAAAAACGGTGTGAAATGCAACAGTGGCTAACCTTTTTATTCTTATTATTCTTAACCTTCTTATTCTGTATTGGATCAGCACATAACTCTAAGGAAACTTACTTTACTTCCTTCACTTCTCTACAGGCTACATTTAGCTGCTCAGCGTCCAGTTTTACTTACGAATACATTTAGGTCTGTCAGATTATCTACATAAAGAACATGTAAGTGTACAACTAAATTTGCCACTGGGTCCAATATTCTTGACTATGGATTAATTTTTTGGCCCTATATAAAATGATGTAAGATGCTAGCAAATCAGAATCTGAGTGTTGAACACTATCTTTCCTCTAATCTTTCACAATTATATAGCTGCACAGATAGAGATGCATTTTTATCTTGACTCATCTTTGTTAAAAAAAGATATCCATATATATAAATATTTGTCTTGCAACAATAGTTTGCATCAACCCATTGAATACTTGAGAGTAACATTGGGCCATGTTAACATGTTCTAAACCACCTTTACTTTCCAATTGGTTTTCAAAAGGCTCAGTAGTTTACTAGGCGAATTTCAGTTCCCAATGATTTGTTTTAAGTTACATTGGCATAAAATGAATGTTTTTAAAGGGAGAAGTATGCACGTACTTCATCACACACTATTATAATTTCTAGCATATACAATGTCAAGGTAAAAAAAAAAAAGAAGCTAAAATTGTATTATATTCTTTCTCACTATTTTGTGAGTAATTTACTTTGAATTTTTGGAAAAAATACTGCGTTTCTTCACTGAGTCTGAGCTCTTTTAAAATTCTTACTTTATGAATAATTATTTCGATATACAGTTGGCACTAGCACAATGTTTACTTTCACTGGAAGAAAAATGATGTTTTTGTTTTTTTTTTTAATCAGGAAATTACATATTGTCATTCTGATCTTTTTAAAGAACTTAGACCCACTGACAGTGATTACTGCAGATCTGCACAATTTTAATACTTGGAACTCATAATTGCTTTTCATGGTTAAGAGAAAATAAATGAACTGCTAGTGCAGTACAAAAAGAAGATTGCCATTCAGCCTTTAACACCTTCTTTCCTTGCAAAGAAAAACAAGAGGATCTCAGCTAGGTGTTTCCCAAATCTTGTTTCTAGGCAAAGCATAAAGGATTTTGCCTAGCATTGTATGAATTTAAAAAGCTTTTCAGGTTAATCTTTTACTGACAAATAAATTGTTGAATTTGCTAAGCTCAAGATGTATGAGTAAGTTTATCATTGTGTACATATGTATTTGTGAATTAAAACATAACATGTATAATATTCCTGGAATTGTTAAACATGTTCACTATTTCCTTGGATACCTAACCAGATGACTCTGAAAATATTAATTAATTTGGAAAATATGGTAGCTTTTCTTATGAAACACCTGGACAGAAAATCCATCATACAATATTTTTCTGAAAAATTCATCGAGTTACCAAGCAAAAAGTCCTGTGACTTAGGTGACTAGCCACACTATATTAAAAATGAGCAGTAAATGTCTGAAACAAAGAGTTGGCAAGAACTCATATGCTAAAAGGCAGAAGCTGAATTCATTCAGTCAGACATTTGCAGTGAGAGCCAAGCGCTGTACACAAGCAATATGGCAGAAAACAACATTATGCAAATGGAAGTAATGTTAATTAACTCTCTTTTGGAAAATTTCCAAAATTGCAATTGTAATACTTTAAGCATACAATAGGTGAGATATCTACTGTTGCATAGAGAAGCCAACTTTAATTTCTATCCAACTGTTAGTGTTGGGTTCAATTTGAATCAATAAATATTAACAGCAAGATTATTTAGATAATCCTCAGTTGCTGGAAAAGGCCACTGATTTTCAGATGAACAACAGTTAGTTTCAAAAACGGTGTATCTGTAAATTTACTTTTCTTGCTAGTATCTTCTTTGTTGCAGACATTCAACAAAGACCTGTTTATCATAACTAAATAAGGTAAATAGTTCTGAAATAATTCTTCAACCTACTGGAGTTGACAAAGCTGAAATATGTAATCAGTGCAGCAGTAAAATTGGGAAAAATCTTATTGTAAGCTCCAAAACTGTCATTTTGTTGTGTAAAACACCCATAAAATGAAGATATAATAAAGACTTTGGTAAATGTGGTTGAGGGAAAGGGAAACAATTCCCTGTAAAGGAAATTTGTTTGCTCGAAGATGTCAACTTTTAAGAACAAAACAAAAGGTGGCAATTAGCTGTCTTAGCTTTTTAGAAAGCTTCCCATCACTCTCACATTTCACAGGTTAAAACAACATTGAAGTCACTAATATGCTTCACAGAGTTTTTATTGGCTTGGGGAAGGAAAAAACTTTTCCTACATTTCTGTCAACATTGTCTCTAAAAAAGGTGAAAAATATCGTTGTGTTCCAATTCTTTCTCCTACTACCTCTCTTAATGTATCCTAACCTTCAACGATAACCATTAAAAGCTTTTGCATATTTCAACCAAATTGAATGGAGAGGTAGAGGACAGTAGCTCTAGCCACTAGAAAGGTTACAGGAAGATTTCATTTCCTCTTCTGCATGACAGAATCCATGCAGCAGGTAAATTATTCAATGGTGGGAAAAGCTCCCATCTTCTTAGATACCAGCCTGTGCCAGTCAATAATAAGCCACAGAAGCACTGGAAATCAAACTTCCTGGAGACCAGGACATTGTTTATTTTACTGTATTTTTAGTTTTATTATATGCTATTCTGTTTAAATTTTTCACTCTTTCTTTGAGTTCATGGGGCATTTTCATCATCTGTAGTGGTCATCTTTGACTGGTTACCTTGCCTCTGCTGTTTTATACACCAAATTGAAAAAAACAAAATAATTGCTTAGCTTTTTCCACAGAAAAGGTGTACATGAAAAAAACTTCTAGCTGAGCTTCTGTCCGCAAAGAACAAGCAAAGTTTCGAATATGCTTCACCAAAACAAATCTTTCTGGACATTGATGGTAGTCATCATAGTTAGGTAGGCTGTTTTGAAGCTTCTTTTGCCAGTCTGACAACCAAAAGTCTATGTGGCTTTACCATGGTAGTAGTAGTTATTCATCAGATGAGGATTAGATACATAGCAGGGTTCAGTTATTTACATGATATTTCACACATGGTGCTTCACATGAGTGAGAAACTCTCCAAGAAAGAACACCTATTTAAATATCTTCAGGAGTCTGTAGAGCTGGAATGTCAGAGAAGTGGAACAATTACTTTTTTCCAGCTGAGTTCTGCCTGAGAAACTGGAGAGACGAGCTGGTCTTCTACTCATCTCCTCCTTCAATGACAAATAGAAATATGGGAACTACCTCCTACTAAAGATTGCAGAGAAGTCCAATAGTCTTGGGAGCTACTTTTTTCTTCCTGTGGTTCTTTTTTTCCATCAAGAACAATCCGCTTTTTCCAGACTTTACTTTTTCCCTTTTCTTGTGTACTTCCGTTATTCATTTCTAGATATTACTTCTTTATATTGAGAGAATTTGTAGATATCTAAGGAAAGTCTAATGACCTGTGCCCATATTTGATTTGTACAATAAAACCATTTGTCCCATATCATAAAAACTGGGGAGTAATGCAAATAAATTAAACTAGATAAATTCATCTGTTTTGCACATACGGGATATGTGTCAATGCTCGTTACACAAATTATTCTTCCCTATATTTCTCTCAATTGCATCACTGCTTTCTTGTGAGAATTCATCCAAATCTGGAGTGAACTAAGTCTACTAACAAAGTATGCACACTCACATCAGTCTTTTTGAGTCAAATAGCAAATAAAATAAATCAAAACAGCACTAAAATTTCCAGTAAAGATGAAGCTTAAGGAAAGTTACAAATCATTATGCCAGACTGAAGACAATCTGTCTGTTTCTCCTACATAAAACTCTGCATGGAAAATACTCTGCTGGTAGCAGTTATACATAAACCATCCTCTGAAGCAAAGAGGTGACATTTAAGTTGTCTTCCAGTGAAAACATTTCCAGAGTTAACACCCCAGGATGATCTTTCATCTCTTACTGCTGCCTGATCGCTTTCAACAGACTGAACACAACATCAGTTCATACTCACTTCATGTTTAGGGGGTTGCCTTCCCAATTCCCAGGGCTGGAATGTGGAATTGAAAAGAAATAGTGAACTAGATTCTTAAATGTAAGGTTGACATTTCTAGATGTTGATAAAATGCAGTGGACGAAGTTGACAGCCACTTCCTCTTCTCCCCTGAGATCTGTGACTGAAATACAAGGACAATATTCTTACTTCAAAACCCCCATATTTTCCCTGGACTCAGCATCAATATCAGAAAGAATAATTTTGTTTTCCTTTTTTTTTAATTACATATATTTTAAAGAAATCCGTTTCCAAAGTGCTGCATCTTTTGCCCTGTGTCTCTTACAGAATACAGACTTCCTTCCCTTTCTTTAAATAGTAATGAAGTATCTTGGATTTGAAACCTAGAAAGTAAAAACATTGTCATGAGTCAGTTCTATTTCTTAGTTTTTCTAGAAGTTGTATGGATTTAAGCACAACCTTTAGACTGTACTGCAAATGTCCATGTGCTGGTGTGTCTCTCATTCACACCTATTTTTATAATAATTAGTCTTACTGCTTTAAATCAATTTCTTTTCCAAGCTTGAAGTCATCCAAGTTCAGCTTCCAAGTGTTGGAGCTTTTTATATCTTTGTCTGCAAGACTGAGCAACCCCACTATCACATCTTTTACTTGAATGAGCACCTGTATTCTGATTAAATCACCTTTTAACCGTCTCTGCAGATATACTGAGCTGATTGAGCTCTTTAGACCTCAAATAATAAGACCAGTGTTCTGACTCCCAGAGAGTTTTTGTGTCCCTTCTTTGAACTGTCTTCAATATTTCTCTATTTGTCTGGATGTGGACACTGAAAGTAGACACATCCTTGCAGAAGTCTTGCTGTGTCTCGCATACCAAGTCAAATTCATTTCCCTGGTTTAACTTGACAGTCTTCTTTTATATATTCATGGACAGTGTTAGCCTTTTTGCTCAAGTATGAGACTGAAAGGTCATGTTAAGGAGGTTCTGTGATGATTTCAAGTAATTTTCTGAATCACTGCTTTCTCAGGAAGTTTCCTCTTCTGTAGGTATAGATTTAGTCCTTTGTTCCCTTTGGTATTGCCCTTATTGAAGTGTGTTAAATTACATTTTGGTAGGTTGTGACAATTTGTTTCAAAGTGACTCAGACAACCAATCACTCGTCCTCCTTGTAGTCGTTTCACCTTGGCTAAACGCCAGGTGCCCACCAAGCTGCTCTATCACTCCCCTCCTCAGCAGGGCAGAGAGGGAAGAGGGAAAAAATAAGATGGAAGAGACAACTCCAAAATCGTGGGTTTAGATAAAGGCAGTTTCAATATAGTGAAAAGCAATACCGTGCGTGGAAGCAAAGCAAGAAAACCAAAAGATTATTCTCTACTTCCCATTAGCAGGCGATGTCCGGCCACTTCCTGGGAAGCAGGGCTTCCAAAAGCGTAATGGTTACCCCGGAAGACAAAACATTGAAAAAAAATGAATGCCTTCCGTTCCTCCCCCTCTCCCTCAGCTTCTCATTGCTGAGCAGACGTCATAGAATCATAGAATCACTAAGATAAAAAGATGACTTAACCCAGCAGGGCATAACAGGGAAAAGAGGTCACTGGTTTATTGGAACAAGGCTCCCTGCTACCCTGTATATTAATCTATTTAAATAGTCAAACTTGAACTGAAGCTATAGTGGATCCAGTCCAATGCCGTTATCAAGCAGGCATGGGATGAAAGGGCCAATAGTAGCGTACCTCTAACAAGAGAAAGCCTGACAGAGTGACAGGTAAGCCAGCATGGCAGTTCAGAAAGTGTATGAAGTTGCCCCATTGAAACTCTGCAGGACTGTAGTCAAAAATGTCTCATGAGTTTTTAGGTGCCAAACTATTTGGTGACTAGATGCTAAAAAATAGGCTACATCAAGTCAAAAAAAGATCAGCCTGTTCTTAATAATCTTACACACACAAGCACACACAGACAAGCACCCACAACCTGCTGGACAGTTTCTGAACTCAACAGTGCAGATAAGGACATTTAGATGCTGTTGTCATCCCAATTTTTCTCATGAACTTGTCTCTTGGAAAGCACATACTGCCTGAGAATTGTTTAGTGACTCAGCTAGAGGCATAGGGATCAAATATGTAAGTTCCAGTTACTACTTCTCTGTCTATTCAGGACATGAATTTTGAGTATTATATAGCGTATAATGAAAAGGCAGAAGGATTTAACTCACTTGAGTAATCCTATTTCCTAACATTCATTATCAGTAACTTCACAGCTGCTGTATGGCTTACTTATTTTAATAAAAATTAGGAGGAGAAATCTGTTGATGTCAGATTTATTCAGAGTGGCAAGACTTACCACCTGACATATCTAGGTAATTAGAGGGGGGTTTTAGCAGAAGGTTAGAGCTCAAATATTATACGGGGTTTATTGCTTGTCATGCTGAATTGAGTCTTGGCCAGCATAAAGAATTTTTCCAGTAATGTTCTGCACTGACATTATGCAGAGATGTTTCAATAGCTTCTGTTTTTAGTGTCCTCGGTTTTTATCCTGATAATCATCTTCCTTTATACTGTTCTGTCTGGAACACCAGTTCAGTGATTCATCCTTAACCAGGAAAAAACCCAGCTGAATGGTTAAACAGAAGCACATTTCTTTCAGGGGAAGCATATAGGTAAGGGCAAATTTCTGAACAGAGATGATATCAAGCACATGCTTATGTATGTTACTAATTTGGAAGTGGTGTCACCAGTGATGTATTTTTTTCTTCCATTATTCTGTTCTTTTTTCTGAGAAAGATTGCTTTTTAAAAATGGTGCATTCCAGAGTACACCTACCTAGTAGTTCTAGAAGGAAGGAGAAAAAAGTCCAGAATGGTCTGAAATATGCTTTCTTGTTGTGTATTGCTCACCCTTCTGGGAGTGATGTCCCAAAGAACAGACGCCTTCCAGGTGTCTTGTTTGGCATAAGTCCAATGGCCAAGAGGTGCTTATGCCAAGACGGTAATTCCAAATGCTACAGTTGTGACTGTGTTGCAGGCTGGAAACCCATCCAGTCCTACAGGGTAAATCAGAGTTATACACAGATACATAGAGCTGCAAAAGTTATTCTAGTAGTCAGTGAACCAACTGTACTGCCATTTCCAATGAATGTGTCTCCTGAGCAACTTTAGACACGTTGTATGGGTCAGAAATGCTCAGGAAACCAAGGAATAGCTATTCATGACCTCTTTGTACCCTTCTAATGGAGAATTGCATTGGTATTTGGTCAAAATAGTCAGGAAGGAAGACAAAATCACTCATCTCCACTGCACTACTCACAGCTGAGCAGAGTGGTTCTACTAAGAAATATTAGTGGACTGGGCAATAGAAAACAGAGGTCATGGTGTTTGGTGTGCAATCCTACATGGTTATGTTAACAAAACTGGGGAGGCAAAGACAGAATATTTGCAGAAAGAAGTCTTCAGTCATACTGGAGATGATATCCTCTCTAAAAGGAGTCCTGTGCATGGTTTTAGTGGAAAAGCGAGTGACATTTGTCACTGGGTTTTGCATTAACAGACAGGCCATTGAGCTGGGTGCAACAAAGCACCCCTCATGCCCTGTGTTACCCAAGCATATCTTTCATCCTTATCTGACAGGCAGGTGTCATTCTACCTGTATTCAACCAGCTCACTGAGGGTTTCAAAATAAAGTTCATAGGTGACAAGAGCATCACCTCTGATATTCATGTAATCAGAAAACTGGGTGATAATGCTTTCATACTGAATTCCTTTCTCAAGGATAGCAGAGCTTGTCACCAGCAGGATTTAGATATGCCTGTTTTGTTGTTGTTTTTTTTTTAATATGAAACTTCTACTATAATCTTATTTCTCCAGGTAAGCATCTAATTCCTACTATAAAAAAAAAGAAGAAAATTATAAAACAGGAAAATAATTTGTTGTTTTCCTAGAGGGAATAGTATAATAGAGGTGGACTGGGTATGGTAATAGAATTTTCCCCAATATATAATTCCTATATCTCCCCTGTGGTTCTGTACAAGCATTATAAAGAATGTTTCAGTAGACAAAAAAAGAAAGTGATTATGAAAAATGAATTAGCAATAGTTTGGACAGCCAGCTGTTTTGGTTTAACGTGCATGCCTGTGTTTGAAATATTCCTTCTGGCTTATTTGAATATAGTTTGCCATCCTGTCAGATGTTTGCGTTGTAGCATACAACAGAAACCAGCGGAGTGCTGTGAGTGTTTTTGGACTGTAGTTCAGCATGCTCGCTCCTGACTCACAGCACACTATCTGATAAAGACTGATTTGGCTTGGAAGTGTTCCTTAAAAGAAAGTAATTTACACGATCTGTTACTAGGCTCTTTGCTGACACTGCTGTTTGGAAAAAAAAAACCCACAAAAAAACAAACAAAAAACCCCACAAAAACATTTTGAATTAGCAAGGTTTGGGGTGGGGGAGGTTTTAGAGTGTTTTTTGAACATACATTCTTTACAAATAATCATTCCAACATATTCTTTTCTTCCCAGACCTGCACATTGGTAAGTGTTGGGAGTAATGTTTTTTCCATATAAATCTTCTAATCAGGTCAACTGGGGCTTGTTTCCAAATAGCATAAATGTGATGGAAATACTCCTTAACACAACTTTTTTCTGGTCCAAACAGAAATGTGCACCATCTGTTGCAGTATTAAAAAAAGGCATATGTTGGAGAGGTGATTTCATTTTTTTAAAACTGTAATTGTTCAGGACTTTTAAGAGTCATTTTAGTACTCTCCACTTAGGAGAGTCCTTTTAACTTAAAGGTAGAAATAGTGATATAGTTCCTAGCATGAGATTATTAGTGATACAGAAATAAAAATTTGAGCTCAAACAGGACGTTTCACTGGTAATTTCCCTTCCCACTCCCCCACACAGTAGCTCAGAAAGTTATTATTGCATCTTTATACTCTTGCCAACACACACGAAGTCACAAACTGGATGTGCAAAAATAAATATGTTCATACGCACATATCTTTCATACATTTAAGATAGGACTCTCCCTGAGCACAAATGACCATTAAGGAGCAGGTTGGTTGCAAAATGGTAAACTTGGGTATCTCAGCGTTCAGGTTGTCCTGGCTTTGGCCACGATAGGGTTAATTTTCAGGAGCCGGGCCAGGTGAGCCGAGCCAGACGCTATTCCATACCATGTGCCATCATGCCCCCATAAAAGGGGAGGGGCGAGCCGGTGCTGCTCCAGGACAGGCTGGCTGGGGGCTGCGCTTCTAGTCCGTCGGGTCAGTCATGGATTGGTAAAGGGCTCCGTTTGTCATTGCATCTGTTTACATCCCACTATAACTACTGCTGCTTTGTTGTTGCTTTCCTTCTTCCCTTGTTGGCCCATTAAACAGTCATTATCTCAACTCAAGGACGTTTGCCCTTTGCTGTTCTCATTCTTCCCCGTGTTTTGCTGATGGGGGAGTGAGCGAGCGGCTGCGTGGGGCTCAGCTGCTGGCTGGGGCTGAACCACGGCAAGGTGTATCCTTTTTTTTTTGTAATTAGTAGAAGAGTTCAAGAGAAGTATAATGCAAGTCTACTGCAAAGCTGGGTCTACATAGCAGCCAGTGAAGAAATATGAACTTAGAAGATCTTCAGGGAGATTTGGGCTCTGTAAGATCTCAGTTAAGGTGAACAATTCTCAGAGTTGCTGAACATTGTATGTATATTCCTGTTCTGTCTCCAAAGAGAGAACTTAATTTCTTCTTCGTGGACTTCAGTGACATTCATTAAAGAAAAAGAGCTACTTCCCACTTCATAGTGACCTGTGGTTTAAGAGAATAGATTTGCTCATGCAAATGAGGCAGAACATCTTACAATACCAACAGAGAGAATGTTACAAAAGCTGGTCCACTGTGCAGTAACACAGGAGGACATGGTATAGGCTGCAATATAGGGAGTATCTCTGCACCTTGCTAATTAATGCAGGCACTGGAATAAAAGGAGATGCCAGACAGGAGGTATGGTCTATTCCATATCTCCACAACTGTCCAGTATAATTTCACTTTTTTTCCCCTAATTTCAAGTAATGAGTATACACCCTCCAACATAGAAGCTTAAGCAATATTACAGTGGGAGATCTAACAATGACAGATGTGTGTGAAAAGTGAGAAAAAAAGATATTGAAAACATGATCATAAATCAGACAGGAAAGACTGACTTCAGGAAAAGCAAAAGCTGACACAAGTATAAAACCCTAATTAGACAGACATCTTTAGTGAAAAAAGGAAAA
Source organism: Psophia crepitans (assembly GCA_013399095.1). NCBI lineage: Eukaryota > Metazoa > Chordata > Aves > Gruiformes > Psophiidae > Psophia > Psophia crepitans. The sequence goes on along the minus strand of VWZZ01002132.1, from coordinate 90,418 downwards.
CTTGCAATCATTCCTGTCAGTAGCATTTAAGGTTCCATTAAATTAAACTTTCATTTTTACAGTAAAATGTCAAGAACAACAATAAAACACACAATGTGATATTAAGTTCCGTAAGTGGTTGCATTATTTTGCAGAAAAAAGGAAGCAATGTTTCCATTTAAATGGTCTAGTATAATTGTGACTGGAGCAATGAATTTATTTGTAGGGTTTTTATTAATAGAGTAATAAAGTGCATAGAATTTAGTCCCTTGAATTACCAGAATACACATCAACAAATGGGAAGATTCATATATTCATATTCAACATATTCATCAATGACCTGGATGAGAGGACAGAAAGTACCCTCAGGAAGCTTGCTGACAATAAAAAAATGGGTAGAGTGGCAGATACATCAGAAGGCTGAGCTACCATTCTTTGAGATCAGGACAGGCTGGAGAGTGGGGCAGAGAAGAACCTAATGAAATTCAATAAGGGCAAGTGTAGGGTCCTGCACCTAGGGAGGAATAACCCCATGCATCAGTACAGGTTAGGGATTGACCTGGGAGTCCTGGGGGACAACAAGCTCTCCATGATCCAGCAGTGTGCCCCTGTGGCCAAGAAGGCCAATGATATCCTGGGGTGCATCAAGAAGAGTGTGGCCAGCAAGTGAAAGGATGTTATCCTCTCCCTGTACTCTGCCCTGGTGAGGCCACATCTGGAATACTGTGTCCAGTTCTGGGCTCCCCAGTTCAAGAAAGACAAGGAACTACTGGAGACAGGCCTGTGGAGAGTTATGAGGATGATTAGGGAACAGGAGCATCTCTCATACGAGGATAGGCTGAGAGAGCTGGGTCTGTTTAGCCTGGTGAAGACTGAGAGGGGATCTCAACGCTTATAAATAACTAAGGATGGGTGTCAAGAGGATGGGGCCAAACTCTTTTCAGTAATGTCCAGTGATAGAACAAGGGGAAACAGATACAAATTGCCTTTCCATTTTGTGTTGACCAAAACATAAAAATACCCAGGAAAAACAGCAGGAAAGAGAAGACAGTGTGGTATTTCACAAAAAAATGTACTGCCAGTTGACAGAATAACTTGCTTTGTCAATAATGGTATTTACGTCATTATACCAAAATAAATTATAAAGTCTCTCTCAGTGAAACAAGATCTCCAGATCAGGAGTTACGTCTGCATCTGCGCTTTCACAGCACCTTGCACAGTGTGAAACGGGGAAAAATTTTGAGCATAACCATGATGCTGTTTAATAGTACTAAATTAATTTCTATTGAGATCACAGAATAGAAAACATGATTGATATTTATACCACAGCACTGCAATTGTCTGGTTCACAAGCACAATCCAAATTACTTTCCTGTTTCTTAGGTTGTGTATTCCTCTGAGTATTACACAGGGAGCTGGTGGAGGACAAGCTAGTCATTCATGAAAAACACAAAAAGCAGCTTTAAATTTAGTCAGTCTTTCCAGGATAGCATAAAGGTGACTCAACCCAGCCTTAGCTCTATTCTCAGTGTTTGTTTGATTACAGCTGATCTTAAAGAAAGAATACGGATACGATTTAGGAAGGTTGTACCTAGATAGCTAGGTAAAGCTTACCAAAGAGATAAGGTTGCTTCTCCTTCTTTTGTTGAAAGAAAATGGAGAGATTCAGGTGTCGTACCTCACAAGGTAAAACAATTTTATGCTTGTATGAGACTTAGGCCTGAAGCATAAGCCCCAGGATTCATTGGAAACCTCGTAACTGCTTTCAAAAAGGTGGAGGACTAAATCTTGTATTAACATCTTAAGTCTAAATTCCACCTGCGAAATATTACTACAAGAGAACTATCACTTCAATGACAACAAAAATTGACGTTTCCTGAAAATGAGCCAAATTCCACACAGTATTTACTTTTTTTATTCAAATAAGCCTAACTTATAGTTGTGTACTAACTGGTACCTAACCAGTTCAGAAATAATGTTTACAATAAATTAGAAGGAGTTGAGCAGTTTTGCTAGAAGTCAGGGGTACCATCTGTAAATTAAGGGACGACTAATTGATTCTATTTTTCTCTTCTAAGGCTATAGCGTATTCTTCTTTCTTGTGTAAAATTCCAGTACTCTTCAGTAATTAAAATTATATATAATAAGTGAATCATATTTTTATTGGAAATAGCATAATAAGTGAAGACCCATGTACAAGACTGGGTTCTGGTAAGTGGTTCATACTACACACTCTTAAAGAGAAGAAAGCTAATCTTTATTTCTTCTGAGGCAATTGCAATTTCCCAACATAAATTCTGGGATTCTTAACTTCATCTGCAGAATCAAAAAAGACTTTATCCCTTCTCATTTGCTGGGTAGAAGTAACCCATACACTGAATTTGCAAAGGTTAGTATACTATAGAAAAGCAGTTTTAATTACTTGCTGTATTGTTTGCCCTCACTGGAGAGAAAGGTGAAAAGTGTTCCACTTACAGTGGTCAGTTTACTGCAGCTAATTACAAAAAAAGAAAAAATTATAGTTTAACATGTTAGATAATTCAAGGAATGTATTTAAATAATTAGCTTTGATTCAAGCAAACTTGCACATTTCTGAACTGTTCCTCAGCACTGTTTGGGAACTACCACTGATCAGGCTATTTTGCACATGACTGTTCTGTGCTGTAGGTTATGAGATTTTAATGGTATAGACATTGGCCATGTGCTGCTCCTTGTTCTAATGTCAAAGAATCATCATATTTTATTCAGTAACATAGATGTAGCCTTCAGGACTGTTTGTGATCACTAGTGTGTCCTGAACCACAGTGCCTGTGGCCTGACATCAGCTGAAGCATTTACTCATCTCTGCTTACGCAGTGTCTGATGCTGCTTCGCTATGTACTGTTTTTATGTGGCTTCAGTGAAGTCAGTAGGGACTGACAAGCTAGCAAAGATCTGTGTATCCCACGACAGGAATGCCTTTAGGCAAGGAAATGCAATACAGAAGGGAATTCTTCCATAATGCCATTTACCGGATATCATGGAGTTCCAAAACTGGTGAATGATCTTGGCAAGTGAACTCACAGATTATCAGGCAGCCACTGGTGTTTTAGCTCCCAGTGGCTAGCCTCATTACACCCCATTCATTTCTCTAGAGGATTATTTCATTACAGAGGCTTCCCTGGAGCAGGCACTCTCACTCACATGCCCTTGCAGAATGAAAATGATAGCCAGGTGCAAGGTGAAGCTCCTGAGGCCTTTGCCACCTGCCACACTATCCCAAATTTAGCTTCTTTTTTTCAACTGCAACCATTATTAATCAGCCAGGGACATTTTAGTGACTTTTCATCACAAAGGCTATCACACACCTATCTTACATTGCCAAGAAGCAAATTAAGAATTAATGCTTAATTCTTGCATTAAGAAGCAAATAAATAGAAGATTTCTGTGAAATGTTATACTCTATCTAAGGGATTCAGGAGCAGAACACACTTTGGAGTAGAGTGACGCTCGTGGGGGTTTTAAATCTCACAGCATCTTGGTGACTGCAGGAATGCTGCATTTTACTGTAGACAATGGAGAATCACATAAATAAACAGTCTGGCCACAGAATTTATCCATTTAAAGAGTTTTACCCAAATATTACAGAGAAACAAGCAATAGAAATCAGTATTTTAGGATCCCAAGGGTAAGGCACAGGGTCTGCTCCTTGTGGGTGGGTGAGCTGGCAGCCGGCAGCCTGTGCTGGGAAAGGATGTGGGGCGTGTCTCCAGTGGAGGCTGCTCAGGGTCACTGGGGCCTCTTGATGCTTTCAGAGCCCCAATACCTCATACCTTAATGTACATGAAGCATTTCTGTCACATATTACTGGTCTATACATCTAAAGAAGGGAGTTTCAGCTCTGGTTTACTGGAGCAATTCTCAATTATATATAGAAACACTCACTGATAAACTTGTAGTGGTTTTGATATCTAAGGAAATATTGAAATTAATTAAAAATATGTCTCATGGAGTAATTAATTCACCTCTAGAAGCTAGGAACAAATTTCTGTTTTCTGTGGGAACCTATGTAATGGAAGATAGCAGTTGTGGTACATGCCAAGAAATCTCTTTACTACTGATAGGTGTGTTATATTTGCTTCTCTGCCCTCCACTGCAAGCCACCTTGTATGTGATCATGGGATTCATTTTGTTTGTCTGAAAGTGTTTGAAAGTAGGTTTCTAGTCTTAGAGAGCCTACTAGGCCCTCTGTGTATTCATTATATAGAGTGATATATCATAGAATCAAAGAATAGTTTGTGTTGGAAGGGACCATTAAAGGTCATCTAGTCCAACATCCCCCGTAATAAGCAGGGACATCTTCAGTCAGATCCAGTTGCTCAGAGCCCCGTCCAACCTGACCTTGAATGTTTCCAGGGAAGGGAAACATTCCATGTAAGCCTATTCTAAGGGAAATAGTTAAAAGGAAGCAAAAAAACTCCACAAACAAACAAACAAACAAAAACAAGCAAACAAACAAAAAAACCCCACAAACAAAAAAACAACCTGTGTGCTGTAGGTAACTTTTGTAACCACTCAAGAAACGTACTGGCTAGCTTAGACTAAACATCCAATTTTTAGACAGCTAAAGTTAGCTGAAAAAAGCCCTGCCCCAGTAAGGAGAATGCTCAGATTGCTCGATAAATGTTGCCTCCTATCAATATTTTATTAAATGAAGGAGAACCTTTCCCACAACTTTAGTATTCAACTTTTAACGTGTCTCAACACTCTTTCCATGAATGTCTTAAGTGAGCTATATTTTACTGTCTGCTAGTAACTTTTTCTGTATTTTGACCACTAGGAACTTGTATTAGAAGTAAGATAAAAGGTTTCTTGCCATTTTACTTGTGAGATTCTGTAAGCAACAGAGTCAAAATACAAATTAGTTATTAAATGGAGCTGATTTTTGTATCAAAAGCATTGCATGGTATGGTAACATCCGATGGGAAAGAACTGGACTTGACAGTTCAGGAGGTCCTATAACAGTTCTGGTTTTATGTATGAATAGTGTTAGGAGAGGTATCTATACTGACTACAACCAGGTACAGCATGTCTTAGCCTAAGTTTATAGCCTTATAGAGGTAACAGAATAAAAGAGTATCTCTTAGATTAACCTAATCTATGACTTCAGAATACTCCTTTACAGCAGGATTCCCTTTTTTAATAGGAATTTTAAAAAATTACTCCACAGTTACTCTGCAGTGTAAAAGTCTACAATAAGTTGGTGTGGAGTCTTCACTAAGAAAATAATAATTTATTATTTTCAACAGACACCGATATGAAAATAATATGTTGACAGGAGGATCATGGTTCCTGTGAGAGGAAAAAGCAAACAAATTTTTAAATTAACTGGGATGTCCCATGAGAACCAGATTCATGATGCTCTGGTCTATAGGAAACTGACTTAATAACTACTTCAAAGTTTTAAAAGTTTAAACCTTTTTTCCTAATTTTCTTTCCTGGGCTTCTTCTAGTAAACAATTTAAATACAGTATTAGACTGAAGGTTGAATCAGATTTACTGGTACGCTTCTTAATCGTACTTAAACCTGTGGATTTTTTTTATTATAGTGCAGAAAAGACAGCATTTTTTCAAGCATGTTATAGTTTTAGATGTAGATGTGATTTACCCTATTGCAAAGTCTATGATAAAGAAGTGAGATTTTTTTAAGTTGTATTTAAAGACCTATTATGTAGTTTGAGATTTTAGTATTTTGTTTTCATTGTTCAGACTAATCTTTTGTCAGTTTGCCTGCAAATTTTGCTTTGCTTCTCCAGTGAGGCTAGCAGGGCTACTGTGCCGTTTCCTCAATTGCACTGGAATTTTTCCATCTGATTGTTTATAAAATGAATATCAGGCCAATAAACTCATTGTGCAAATCAGAGAGGATTAAAGTTCTGTTGTACATCTACAATAACACCTTTCACAGACCTCCCTTTAAAATCCACAATTTTGCCTAGGTTCACCAGGATTTTGGAAATTAATTTCTAATCCTGACTTGCATAAGACCCAGGTTTCCTCCATGAAAGGTTTAACAAATCCATCTCAACATTGCAGCTCTGACCTTCTCTCTCAGTGGAAGAACGAATATTTGAAAGAGTGTTAAGCAGATACCATGTAAAAATATGGCTGCTTTTTTAGGTCCAAATCAGGCAGGAAGTTGGAACTTTGACTTTTGGGATGTATCCTGATTTTCGGCTGGAGTAGAGTTAATTTTCACAAGAAGGATGGGAGGGAACACAGCCAGGATAGCTGACCCAAACTGGCCAAAGGGATATTCCATACCATATGATGTCTGCTCAACATATAAAAGGGCCTGACCAGGGAGGAGGGGCATCAGGTCGGGTGAGAAAATTGTGTTATGTATCACCTGCTTTGTATACTCTGTTATAAGCATTGTTGTTGTTATTTTCCTCTTCCTTTACCATCCTAGTAAACTGTCCTTAGCCATCCAAAAAGTTTTACCTCTTTCTTCCAATTCTTCTCCCCATCACATTGGTGAGGGGGAGGGATGAACAAGTGGCCATGTAGTGCTCAGCTGCTGGTTGGAGACAAACCATGATACGATGACTCTGTCTAGGACAGTTAATGAAAATCAGATGAAGCTTTCCAGCTGAATCAGATACAAATGCAAAGAATTTTTTTAAATCTTTTTTTCCTTGACAACATGCCCTTAAAACTGTAACAAAATTCTTTGCTCTATTTCCATGCTTAAAAGCTCGGTTGTCAGGCTCTTATTACAGGTACTAAACCACCTGGCTGTAGTCAAGAGATTTCAGTTGGTGTTATGGTATGTCTTTTTGTCCTCAACTTTGTTCTGTGCTGGCGTTAATGTGCTCTTAGAACAGAACAGAACTGATCAGACCAATGGACGTGACAGTTTTGGAAAAAAAATGCTGCCAGAGGAGTTGCACAGAAAAAATATTAAACATTCTGTTTCTGAAAAGCGGCATGATGAATTTCAGTACAAAGTGCTGTTATTTCTCATAAATTTAACTAATTTGGGGATTTTAAAATTTTCTAGATTTGAAGATATAACAACTCCATTTAACAACTCAGATGAGAACTAGCAGTCAAATATCACTGATCTTTGGCATACTGTCAGAGGTTGCTATAGCTCTCTAGGGCATCCGAATCTCCTTTCCTGTGATATCAGTACTCTTTCACCTTCAGCATGAGCTAAGAGACTCTTGCTCCTGAATAAACAGGTCAAGCTCACTGTAATTGCAAGAGAGATAAGAGTGTGTGTTTAGGAGGAGAGGTAAAACTATTGCAGCTATTCATGCCTAAAGAAATCTCCCTTTGTGTGAATAAAATGTCACTGGCAAAAAAAATACCTGCCTGAAACAGGATTTCTTACTCACTTAACACATTCTTCTGGTGTGAAGGAATCATTTCCAACTCAGTGTCTTACAGACAGATGTTTACTGCTTCTGCTAAGCACATTTATTGAGAATGAGTTCTTCTAATTACCAAAAAGACTCCAGTTCCCAACATTTCTACCTTGTTTCTAACCAGGCAAGACATGCACTGGTGGGTAGAAATGGTACAAATCAAATCCTGAGGTGAGTTACAGCCTTGTATAATGCTTCTGAACTTAATAGATCTTCACAGATCAAATGTAAAACATGGTTCTGTATACACAATCTGTTAATCAGATTTCTGTTTCTGTTTAGAATAAAAAGGAATGAAAACATAAAAATAAATTAATTACAAGATATGAACTAGTCTTGCTCCAACGGTTGTGCCTGAATCTATTGCATTAATAATGTACAGGATATTTGCTTGAAAATTAGCTTTTCAAAAGCAGAACTTACCTGAACTAAGTCATGCTTGAGTTCCAATACTTCTGAGAGTTATTGCAAAGTATAATCCCTCATAACTATATTCCTACTGAAAATAGTCTTCATTCAGAACTATTTTCTTTTTGTAAATGCATGACATTTTTCTCAGATTTTATTAATATCTTCAGAACTATAGTAAGAGAAAAGAGAGAGGAGTAGCTGAGGTTAAAGTGCCTCTGACAACTTAAGTATTATCTTCCCCTCCCCAGAAAAGCTTTATACCTGTAAATGTCACATTGCATTTAAGTAACAGAAAAAAAAGAAAGCATTCTCTGTTTTTATTCTGCTATCTTTCTTCCTGTATTGTGGGTACCCGCTAACACTTCAGCAAGTGGAAGATCAATGGAAAGATATGCTTTGATTTTGGCAGGTTTGGGATCTGGCCCTTTGTACATAGCTGGTTTTATCACCCAATTAGTCTACTCCTTCTCTTTGAAAAGAATGACATCCCAGACATAGATTTTTAAAGATTGAAGAATATAGTAAAATCTCAAAACCCAATGTATAAAGATTCTCAGTAACTGTGATATTTCAGTGATTTCACTTTCTCCCTCTTTTACACTTTACATTTAGTTTTTCAAGGGATGCCAACCGTTAGCTAAAGTCTATAAATTTAGCTGACCAAAAACCATAAGACAGAAACAGATTCCTCTGACATATGTATAAATATATAGACATGTATACATACACATATTTCTATATGTACAATGAGCATTGTTAAAATTTTGCTCTTTAATCAGCAATGCCAATACTAACAGACTGATTTTAAATAACACAGTGGAGAACGCCAGCTTTTGTACCACCAGACTATATATTAGTCAGCACTGTGGATGGTTGCTGAGCTCTTTCATTTACTTGAGAGATATCTGTTTGGAGGGAAATCAAATAAAAAAAACTAAAATGGAGCTGATGCTCCGAAGTTAAATTAAGCTTTGCTTAGATGTTTAAACTAAGTCGGATACATAGAAAAATAAGAATGCAGTCCTGAAAGTTGGTGTGCGAAACCTCTTTCAGTGACTGCACCCTGACCTCAAATTATATGTCAAAATTACTGGATTAGAATGCTTTAGGTGAAGAATGCTGAAGTCCTCAGGATTTTTTTAAGTTACTTTGAATTTTCATAAATATTTTAATCCAAAAATTTTGAGTAAACTGCTGAGTGCTGTTAACATCCAATTTCACTTTAAACATGCTTGTTGATTTCTTGACCAGCTTTGTTAAGGAAGTTTAATTACATGCCTGACTACTGTTACAGTAATTTTGATGAACAATATGAATACAAGCAACTAAAATTGTTCACATAAAAATAATTTGGCTCAGAATTCAGAATATCAAATGACTACTAGCCAAGTAAGAAGAAAATTTCTTCTTTAGTACAACAGTGCAGTTATACAGGTATGTGAAGTGGTGAAAAAAGTACTTAAAACCGGTAGTTGGAATATAGTTTTTCAAAGTGGTATCTTTCCTCTTCAAACATATCTGCTGGAAAGGGAAGATGATGATGTCCACAGACAACTCTGGCACTGACCTCTCAGTATTCCCTCATACAAAACTTTGGTTTAAATCTTAGAAGGCAAGACTAATGACATATGTCACATCAGAACTAATGTCTCTGGTAGATTCCTGTTCAAATAGGTGAAAAGAGTGAAGTTCATGTATTCAAATCCAGTTCTTTAGTGGAGTTTAGTAGCATGGAGTATGCATAGAGGCCTACATCATACAGTTTTAGTGGTCAGGTGCAATGTATTCCACTGAAACAAATTATAAAAACGCGAATAAAAAAATAAGCAGAAGTGCAGATGGTCATGCAATGACTTTTATGGGTCTCCGGAAAAGCCTGCTGAAGTCACAGTGGATTAGTAACAATTCATGCCCACAAGAATTAGTCTCACAAGGAGGGGTTTGTGATAGGAATACTGTATGGCATCCACAGAAAGGGAACTTATCAAAAGACAGAGAGACACATGTCATAGCACCTGGCTTTGGGACTGTGGGTTGACCGTAGGTGGGAAGAGTTCTATACTAAGAAATAATATTAAATTGAATGAAGTCATGTGGAATCTGTTGCTGACTCCCCAGGTCCTTTTACTTTCTTCACACCTCTCAAAATCTTTAAGTATTGTCTACTATTGGAGGTGAACATGATAAAAATAATGAGCTCCTAGTCTAATCCAGCATGGCATATAGCCATATTACTAGTATAGACCTTTTTACTAAAGAACGTAATAGATTTATTCAAGTTGCCACGTAAAACAAAATAAGGGATAACGTATTTTCTTCTTTGAAATGTTTGCTACAAAATAGGTCATAACAAAAGTTTATAAGCTGAAAGAAACAGATCTCATCTTTCATTTTCAGATGTAATAGCCTTACACAGTTGTAGCCACCCAGATGATTGAACCGACAAAGAGATGAGACATTTAACAAAATACGTTTCTTTTAACACATAAGTGTTTTGATCTTTTCTGTTGTCACTGAGACATTGAAATAAAACCAACAGTTTTAGTACTACCCTCTCCCTATAAAAAAGCCCAATTATTTTGTGGATTATATGGAATATTAAAATAGACAGTAGATATCCCTATCTATATTCACAGTCCTATACTGGATGCTGTTGATTTGTCTAAATTCTATTTTTCTTTGGACACAACTGAATATTTTCTATAAATTTTAACATAAAGATACACAGAGCAGTTTGGAAAGGTTAAACTTAGCACACAGAATTTTTCTTCAATGACCCTTTTAATGTTCACATATTATTTGGCATCATATTTGTTAGAGCAGATACGCAGAGAAAGGTTATTTAAAAGGATGTACTTCTGCTGAAGGTGACAAGTCATCTAATGACCTCCTTTAGAAAGAAAAAAGGTGGCTACACCAGTCTAACTTTGATAATTCCAAGCCCTTCCTGGAAGAGGCTTTGTTTCTCTGTTGACTGTAAAGAAAACTCAGTGAGAGTAGCAAACCAAGAAAACCAGACTCCGTGACAAATCTCATTTGAGCCAAAAGATATTGATTCAAAACTTTGTGGTGCAATGTTTGTTCACTGATCGAAGCCTGATATGAGTACTAGAGCAATTCAGCTACAGAATTCACACATGGTTTTCATTAGCCACCAAGCTAACAAAGAGAGCATCTATTCTAGAAAAGGTAGATTTCATTTTTGAAATGATTTCTAGAAACTTTCATATCATGCAGATGGTCTCTTCAGTCCTCTAGCTAATAAGCTACTCTCTGCATGAATCCTCTTTCTGAGCTGGAAGCCTTTTAAATCTGCCAGCTGGAAAACAGATTCCCATGCAGTTTCCCATCTCCAGCACCTATTTGCCTTGGCAAACAGGGCCAGCTGCCCTTCTGGGTCTTTGAAGAACTACCTGGCCTCTTACAGTTTTCACTATGCAAATCATTCCAGTGGACTACAGATGTTTTAACACCCCAGCAGAGGATTCACCTAGGGCAGAAACTACACCATACTTGGAAAGATCTTTCTATAGCACTCCTTCATATAGAGCATAGCAACGAGATTTACCATGAACTTCCAAACATGTAGACATTCAGCTTATTAGAAAATACAGTGAAAACATGTCATCTGTTCTCAGGCAAAGCAAAATCTGAGCAGCATAAAAATAACTTTAAAATCATCTTTCTGCTCCTTCTGACGCTTCTCAAGAAGCTGAGCACAGAATTAGACCTCCGTGTTATTTATACAGCAGTCTGAAGCATGCTGGATTCTTTGTAGATCAAATGCAATGACACTTTCTCTGACTTCAGAAGATAGTCTAATTTTAAACTCACTGCAAGTTATGAGAGCTGAATAAAGGAAGAAGGAGCAAAGAAGGAAAAATGTTACACTATTATTAAAAAATAAAAGACCCGTGGCTTGTAATTTTTCTGCAAGAAATCTGCTCACAGCTTCTGTTGTAGTTTATTTTCCATCTACTTTCCTCTAGGCTGATGGGTAAAAAGGTGCCCTCTATGTTATCTGCATCCATGTTTTTCTGGCATCCCAAATTGACATGTCTCTCTTTTTTGGACAGTCATCCAGAACAGCAACCTATCAGTCCCTACTTATATATCTTTACAAAAACTGTTCACTTGAAAAACCATCTGAGGTGTGTATATCTGAGGTGAGCAAGTTCAGAGGAGGGACACAAAGTTGATCAGAGGGATGGAACATCTCTCCTTCAAGGACAGGCTGAGGGAGTTGGACTTGTTTAGCCTGGAGAACAGAAGGCTCTGGGGAGACTTAATCGCGGCCTTCCAACACCTAAAGGAGGCCTACAGGAAAGCGGGCGAGGGGCTGTTTCTTAGGGAGTGTAGTGACAGGACAAGGGGGAATGACTATGAGCTAAAAGAGGGGAGATTTAGATTGGACGTTAGAAAGAAATTCTTTACTGTGAGAGTGGTGAGGCAGTGGAACAGATTGCCTAGAGAAGCTGTGGAGACCCCATCCCTGGAAGTGTTCAAGGCCAGGTTGGATGGGGCTTTGGACAACCTGGTCTAGTGGAGGGTGTCCCTGCCCATGGCAGAGGGGTTGAAACTAGATGATCCTCGTGGTCACTTCCAACCCTAACCATTCTATGATATAGAGACATAATAAGGAAGGAACAAACCATACAGGGAAAAATATTCTCTGTTTATCTTAGTTTGAATTCACTAACAAATGGCAAAAAAAAGTTTAATAAGAAACTTGTACTAGAAACATACACAAAACCATAAAGGTTTAGACTGTCCTTTTTTTATTTAATAGTTTTCCAAAATTTACAACATTGATAGGAACTGTTATAATGGGCATCATTATACTACAGAGCAAAAGCTGGCCACAGAGTACTAGGGCACAGACTTTTTATTAAATCTATTATAAAGACATAGAAAACATAGCGAGATTTTGTGAATGTAATCCCTTACACTCAGCATTCAACACATTCAGTTGCTGAACTGATGTAGTAAATATACATCACCGGACAGCTCTTGTTTTTTGTAGGGGAGGAGGTGTGACCCTGATAGTCAACTTACTCCCTCTCACTCTCTCATCAACAGAGATTTGTCTACTTTACTGTGTCTTGGTCTACATGTCTGGTTATTTGCTTTCTTCAGAGGTATGCAGTTTTCATTAGTTCATACCAATCAGGTATAAGTCTTACGTTTCGTGGGGTAGAGATATGCTTTAATTTTTGGTGTAGGTATTATTTCTAATGCACAATGGAGTTAGAGAGTTTGCAGTGTATTTACATAAAATTATGAATAAAAATATGGAGCAATGGAGTGTCATGTTGAAATTATTGAAACAATGGAAGTACCTGCTTTCTACTGGGTATTTTTTCTATGGTCAAAATGTTATACCACTGTATAATGATTGGTACTCGCCTCAACTTGTAAGCACCACTCAACACATGCGGAGTCAGCATGGACATATTCAGTATTGATTGTGCTCACATTAGAGCTCAGGCTTTCACATCACATAAGTGTTGATCTTTGTACTTCATCAGCTGCTCTTATTCCTCTTTTGACTTTTGGTTGGTAATAAGAACTCAGTCTGATACACACTTTTAATATAAGTGACCCTTGTAGTGTGCAACAACCGAGCAAAATGGAATATTGCTCGTGCAGGATCCTCATCTGCTAACCAAACCAAAGGATCTGGAGGGGATATTTCTTATTGCTGTAGACCCCACAGAGATCAGTTCAAGCTCTAACTGAAGATATCTCAAATTTCTACTTGCTTCCTACTTTAGATGGCACTATGCCACATGAGCAGGGACAGGTAGGTACAAAGCTGATGTTTGGATGTCTGCCCACAAAAAGGAACCAACCAGCTTGAGGCCTTGGTAGATGCTCTATGATGGTAGATGTACAACCCTGTGCCTGCTGTTCACTCTGACAAACTAGGTGACCAGCACTGCCAGCTCACTCAAATTCCCATCAGGAAAGAAAGTGTAGGAGTAATGCAAAACTGCATCAATGTGTAAGGTATATATTTGTTGTGAAAGACAATGTGTGTCATGACCCAGTGTTTTGAGTCTTACATTTAATATATGACACTTGGCATGCCTGTACCGTTACTGAGTATATTTATATCAAATTCTGGGAAGACTAGATAGCCAAAAGACAAATCATATATACATAACATGTTAATCTGCAATATCGCTTTTATATCCAACAACCCGGATTTCTACCTTCTGCATAGATGGAGAACAGCTGACTGTAGTTGAAAATGAGAAATTTGTGATACTTGTAAAACTGGAACTTCTTTGAAAATGTTTTACAGACTGTGATAAGAAATCATCTTTTCAGTGTTGTTTCTTGACTGAATACATAGCTTGGTTCAAATTTAGTGTTCTTGATCTGGCCAGAAGTTTCTTCAAGAATCAGTCACATCAGAGGAAGTTACAAACATTTGGTAACAAATGTATCAGAAATGTTGTAGTATGGACTCCTCTTTCACTAAAGTATCTTGATAGGCACTCCCTGAAGAACATTAAAAAGCAAAGAAAGTCTGGTTCATGTATTTATGTACACTCTTAAAGTATAAAACAGTTAGAAAATGTAACTTGCCACTTTTTAGTATCTAAAAGAAACTTTCTTTTTTATTTATTTTCCCCTCAGAGAAGGCTTTCCAAGTCTTTTATAAAGCACTGAAAAGTAAAATACTTTGATCTAGAAATTCCATAGCTGTGTCTCCTTGGACTTTTAGTTTGATGTGCCTCATGTCTTAATTTCTGTTTCATTCCTTTGGTCAGGCTACTGTCTATAATGTTCTTCTGTGAATGTAACAGGTGCCAAGACTTTACCTGTATCACAGGAAAGGAAATCTGGTGAAGGAGTAGAATGTACATACTAATACTAATATTTTAAAATTTCCTCCTCCCCCAACATTGTTCTAACTAAATTTCACACAGGTCAGTTTTGGAAGAAGGAGAAAAAGGGAGTGGAAGACTTTCCCTTAGTATAGACTTCAGCTTTAAAAAAACCAACACTAAAATACAGAAAGGAAAATTCTGCCTTTGACTATGNGACAATAGGGCTGCAATAATTATCCCGGGATGTAAACAACCGCGATAACAAACGCAGTACTTTACCGACCGACGACCCGACAGACCAGACGGACCAGAGGCGCAGCCCGCAGCGAGACCGTCCCGGAGCAGCCCCGGGCCCCTCCCGGCCAGTCCCTTTATAGGGGCGTGACATCACGTGGTGTGGAATAGCGGCCGGCCTGGCCCGGCTCACCTGGCCCGGGCCTGAGCATTAACCCCGGTCTGGCCACAGCCAGGACAGCAATGAAAACAACATGTATTCATTTTGTTCTTTTAGCCCTCAACACATTTCAGTTAACAGAAAAGTTTAATCTTTCCAGTCTTCTTTCTAACATAGACATAAATTTTATGACTCTTGAATTGTAAGAATACAATGACCTTTGACCATAGAAAAATTCTAAAATAAGTGACATGTTTTACATACCCATTATTGTGATATAACTTGTTGTTAAGAATTTATATTCATAAAATGTAATTTAATTGTTATTTATTTCTTACACAAAGACTGCAGCATTACCCAGAACACAGTGACTTTAATTGAACCGTTTGCAAATGTCACCATTTAGTAAGGACATGCCATGAGATAAAGGTGAATGCATGATAGATGAGCAGATATAAAGGTGCTTAATTTCCTGTCAAACTGCACTAAAAAGTCATATAAGTCTCTTCTACCCACTCACCACTTTTGCCTGAACTTATACCACTGATATTTTAAAGATCTACCTCCTTATACAAAAATGTAACTGTCCCTTTCACCTCTTCTTTTCAATTTCCTTCTATTTCTCATTTGATATTCACTTTGTTACAGAAAGACAGATATCAGCCTTTTGAAGAAAAACCTTGACACATGAGTCATAGATATTAAAAAATGAAACACATTCATCGGTTAGGAAGACATTAATTTATTCTAACTTTATTGCAGACAGAGAAAAGACAAACGTCTATTTCATATGAACATTAAAACCTCACATGTAGCTCCAAGCATTTTTGTCAGAATAAAGACTAGACTTACTTGAACTGTAGGCAATATCAACTTACCAACTGATAACAATAGAATTTTCTAGGTATTGTAGCACTAAAAAAGTTAGCTTGCTCTTAAATTGAATAAAATGCCCCTAGGAAAAGGAAATACGTTCTTAGTTTTCTGTAAAATACTAGTTGGTCTTTTTTGTTCTGGAGGAAAAGGTTTTACTAATTACAGCTATATATAGCAACCTGACTGACAATCTATTATTTTCTGTGATCTGTAAATCCCAATTCATGTCTTCACTGTCATAACTTGTATTTCAATAGTTCATAAGAGAGCAAACATATTTGCATGGAACCTTTTTAAGGATAAAAAAAATAAAAGGTGAGCTTTCCACTAGAAAAATATCACTTTGGTTTACATGAAATTTTCATAAAAAAACAGGACCACCTGTGTGATGAGCAGGAGTAATTTGCCCCACATTTTATCACAGTGCTAATCTGTGACATTTCAGTTCAGTTCCTTGAGCGTGAGTCAAGTTCTCCAGCTTCCCAAGAAAAAATTATATATGTAGGGTTTCATACAATAAGCATAAAAAATTAAACAAGAAAATGTATTGGCTTTTCAATTTTCTGCATGTTACCAAATTTAGAGCACCAGACTGTGAGAAGCTATATAAGCAAATAGTGAAAGTCAGCTCAAGTCTTAAAGAGCTCTCAGTCAAATATTACTTTTCCACAACAACAGTAAAAGAAGATTCTGTCTGAAGTAATTTAAACCTCAGATTTACTTAAATGTGAAAGTAATCATTAGTCTGTTTTCTGGTGTGGTAAAATGCAATAAGAAGGAGAAATCAAGTGACTTGATGAAACTGATGAAAGATGATGAAATTAGAAGAAATGAGAGCACAGAGTGAATTGGACATTAAGCTTACAGCTTTTAACAAACAATTCAGTGACCTAAACATTAATTCTAGAATAACCTTCTATGTGTTATCTTTAAAGTTTGCAGAAAATACTTTTATTTTTCAGCAAACACTTCTAGTAGTGTACACTGCTGAAAGAATATCCATAAAAAAATAACAAATTGAGGTGAGAATACAGCTTAAAAAATAATTTAAACCTTGAAACCTTCCCTCTTTGAATACTTGATTTGAGTGAAACCTTGATTGAAAGATTTCAGATTGAAAGAAAATGCATTTACTCTCAGAAAATAGTAGTGATACGAAAGGATACCAATTTTGGTGGATTACAGCTTCACATATACAAGCATTGCTGTAGACATTCATGTTCTATTCACATCATTTAAGGTAAACAATGAAGGAACATCATGATCTCCAAGTGCTAAAACAGAAACTCCAAACAAATGAGTGCTAAACTGTAGCGAAGCCTGCATGAGAATAGTGCATGCAAGTTGCTAGTTGCTGTCTTTGACCCATGGTGTAATTCGTATTCTCAAGACATGTCATATGTGTCCTGTAAATTTGCCTATATTCTCATGGGTGTACACTGTAAAAAGCATGGCAATTGAGTAGTTAAATATAAGTCAAATATAATTTTTTAATTGGATAAAAAATGAGAAAAAAAATCACTGTGCCTAGCTCTTTAGTGTAAATCGAAACAAGATTCAATAGTAAATAAATCTGCAAGAAGAAGAGACTTTCAGGCTTCACAAATGGAAGTTCCTATGTACACTTATTTTTCTTCAGAGGTGAGAAAGATTGGAATTCACAAGCAAACAGAAACCAGTGTTTAGACTGAAAGAAATCAGACATTAATGGTAGCTATCTGCAATAAGGCTATGTGACATCTTGTATAGGTATGGTATTGTGAAGTGAGGCAAGGGGAGGTAATGTCCAACCTATTAAGTCAGATATTTAAAAGTTGCAGTCTGATGCTTTCCAGTCGTCCCTTCATTTATGTCTCATGGTTCTGTATGGCCTAATAGGCCCTGAGAATTTAATTTCTTTGCTTCATGAATTCATAAACCCTAACAGAGAATTCAAAGGGGGGTTGTATTTGTTATATATCTGCCAAGTATTTTAAGCAATAGTCTTGTTTAAACAGGATAATTATATGGGAAATGATTTAGCCTAATACACTTCTATGGCTCTTCATAATGGATTAAAGGGAAATGCTATTAAGGAGAGCTTGCTTTGAGATTTGCAAATGTGAATTTTTAATTTAAGGTGTGTGTGGGTTACTTTCCTCTGATTGCTTAAATCCCCCATCATGTGTCACTGTATAACATTGCTACTGCTTCTTGCTTTCCAGCAGCATCTTGATGCCATTCAACTTATGGTGAGACAAACTCTAGGAGAATTTTAAGTATTCAAAATACTATCCAAGCTTGTACTCATCTAGAACACCAAGAACTACAATTAAACTAATTAAACTCCTGCGATGTGGCATTTTAAATTATTGCAAATGAGTAGAAACCTTTAGCTGAATGACAAGGTGTATAACACAATACCTTCTCTTTCACTAACTGCAGTTTATATTGGTAAGATTTTAATGAGCTGATAAACTTGTTCTCCAGCACTATCCAACAAATGATGCTGTATTTATAAGTCCATAAACTAGCATATTCAGTAAGAAAAAAGCCATTAAATCCATTACATACTTTTCTTCTACATATATTGCATGCAAATAGGACCAGCTAGAAAAGATTCTGTGAAATAGTGATATCTACTAGGGCAAAACCATAATTTTTTTTTTCACTTCCTTATCTTCTTAAAGTTATATATGTAAGATAAATATTGAGACATCAGTTGTTCTATTTCAGACTTGAATAAACTGGAGATCATTTTCTAATGACTAGGAACTGAAAGAATGCAAGAAGTGTACAAGTCAAAATCAAAGACAATGCCAGGCATACATAGCACTGGTATAGGGCAAGAGGATCAGATCCTTTCTCATTCAGCCTTATATTCTGTGGCAAAGTCTCCCAAATGCTGTCCCTGTATTAGTTATACTTTTTCCTCTCTAAAATACTTATCAATCCTCTCTCACCTGCACCAACATGTTCACATCTCCATTGCAGCTCATAGCTGAACAGGCTTTTTGGTATACAGTTTCTGAAGACTTTGAACGTGTGAACTGACTGTTTAGCAAGATATAAGTGGTGTGTCAAGACCCTGAAGCATCAGCTCTGAAATTACAGGCTGCTTCAGTGATCACATGCAGAGTCTCAGATGCTGTGTCTATGTTACTATGTAGAGCAGCCCTCAAGGCAGCCTCAAGGACAGCAGAGCTGCCCATCTACCTTATTTGCTTGTTGAATCACCCCAAAGGCTAGCTCTGGGGCAAACCTGCTGGTATTCCTGGATGGTAGTAGGAATTTGCGATGTACCCAATCCATAGGCAACAACCTTTGTATGTAGCCTTCAGCTATTCTATTTGCCATTTCAGTGACATCAAGTAGGGAAAGAAGAAAATAGTCTGGAGATTATTCCTTGAAGGTGCCCTCAGGTCCTTCCTAAGAGGACTCAAAATATTTGCTGTCTTAAGGGCATAAGGGATTTCTGGCAGCTTTAGTTTTGGTTGCAGACAAAAGATATAATGGATGTCAAATATTTACAACACCTTCTCATTCACAGCAAATCTGAAGTCTTCACGTTTAGTACAGTATAGGAGTATTCACTGAGTAGATGCTTCTGAAGTAGTGAAAAGTTTCACTGCTGTTTAAAGATGGGGTTTGTTTGTTTTTTTAAAGCATGGTCACATGATCCAAAGACTGAATTCTTCTCAATCCAATGACCACACATATATTCCTGCCCTGATAAATTATAGTGCATAATTTCAACATTTAACAACTTTTGAAATATGATGAGGGTAGCCTAAGTTCATACATTTTATTTCACAAGTAGGATAAGATAGGAGGATGCATGGATGTCTACTGCAGCTCATACAATTCATTATAGTGTAGTGACTTGTTTGAATTGTTTGCTTACCCAAGAATTTACCAGAGCAAGGAACATACTTGCAACAGATGGCCACTCAGCTTTTGCTCTTGCCTTTCTTGACCCTGAAGTGATACTTCTGTAGTCACTTTTCTCCCTGCCTCCCCGTGTATCTTCTCTCACAAGAGAAAAGCAATTGGATTACAGTTTCCTCTGGAAAGCAGGCAGGGGTCAGAAGTGCAGGTGAGCTTGAAACAAAACAGGAGCTGGAAGTGAAGTCTATGTAATTATGCTGCTTAAAGCAACAGCTAATTTGAAAAGACAAATCCATGAAGATGATCACCACAATGGTTCCCTTCTTCCCTCCCTTTTTGTACTTTTGCCTAAGATAAGCATCATAGCAGAAGAGGACTCTGAGTACAATCAAAATATAATTTTAGCAGATAGTCTTCAGGTTGGGCATGTTGGAAAAAGGACCCCCAAAATCCAGACCTTATAATTCTCCAGTAATTCATAATGATGTAGAGTAAGAAGAAAATGTATACTTTAATGAAATGTGATTTTGGAGCACAGATCTCTACCGATGAGAATATTCTTGTGGTGAGTTTGTAGTATGAAACAAGTTGGTTGGTCTCTGAGTTCATCACATCTGGAATCCATACTATTCCACATTAATAGATGTTTGATTATCAATACCACTGGATTTTGCTGAGTTTTTTTCAAAGTGTAAATCACAGAGCACAGAGAATCAAACAATCAAGGCATCGTACTTTAAAAAATATTGAACTTTTCCTTCCTGGACCACAAAAATCTGCCTCAAAGTATTGTAACTTGAAAAAATGAGTGTGAAGGAACACAACCACATCACAACCTTTTTAAAAAGTAATCATCCCAGAAAATGTACTCCCAAAAGTCCTAAAACCTTTAGCCTATTAAAACTATTTTTATTGCTTTAAATGAGTTGAAAAAAATTGAGAATTCCAAAGGATTAGGGCATTAGTTTTTCCAGTACGGAAAAAAAATATTGGAAACAACATTAAGTAAAGAGTGGGAATAACCCGATGTCAAACCCAAGGAATTTCATTATATTATTAATCTAGGGGTCTGCTAAAATAGAGAGTAAAATTACCATCTACTGTGTCAGTTTTGGAAGGTTTAAATATCATCCAAGAAATTTCCTGTCCATTTTCTAAGCAATGTAGTTTGGTTAATAAAGGCTACAATTATGGTGGAGAATATTTCAGCATCTTTAGTGTATCTGACCTAGCACAAAATGGCACTTGATTTAAACTTACAGTATCTGAAATTATGAGGATATAAATAATACATCTTTAAAATGACTTACTGAAGGATCTAAAGCTGTAGGTGTTACAAAAGAGCTATTCGTATGTACTTCCATTAAAGTACCCTCAACTGTATTCATTAAATCTTTTTTTTTATAAATAATCTAGACAATGATACTGAAATCATTATGGTCAAATGTATATATAACAGATTGCAGGTTCAGTAAATAATGAAATGCAATACAGCTACAAATGTGCTTAAAGCTCTTGAAGAAATGGTTACTTCACTTTCTATTAAAAAGTGCCCTGTTAGGTTGTATCAGGGAACAAAAAAAAGACTGTGTATTTACACAACTGGATGTTTAGCCTTGAAAAAGAATGACTCAAAGGATTTAGTGATTATGCTAGATGATTGTCTCATTACCTAATCTTTGTGCAATGCTCAGTAAAATGTACCACAGAAAATCCTACAAAAGTTAAATTATCTTGCTCCACAGTGTCAGTAAGTCTTCTGGTGTGATGCCATGGACTCTTGTGGTACCCACACTTCAACAAATCATTAGCAAATATTCAAAGTTCTAAAATGATCCAGAGAGAGGCAAGAAACACTTTGACTGCATAGCTTAATAAGCTAATATGGTAATTTATGAGAAAAGAGGTTGAAGAAGTTGACTGGATCAAAGACTGTGGGTATTTAAATAATGGAGCAAAAGTTGAGATGGAAGGAAGAAGGATTTTGACATTACTGAGAAGGGAATAAAAAGTCAGGAGTTGGAAAGAGATTTTAGAAAATTCAGCTTTAAATAAGACAAAAAATCCTAGAAGCAATGACAATTACTGCTTATAAAGCTTACGAGTGAAGATTATAGCTTCCATATTGCTTGAAATCCCTAAAGCAAAACATGTACATATTGTTAGAAATCCTTTGACCTAGGTTTTTGAGGCATTCTTCAGCCCACATGAGATGACAAAAGCAGAAACAGTACTCTTTTTAGCTCTAAAGGGTGTAAATATGAGCATTAATTCTTTCTCTTCTGCCTCAGTTAATTTCTATTCTGAGTGAACTCTCGAAGTGCATTTAATACTTCCATCACTACAGGTAAGACAAATGGCTTTAATCAAATCTCTTGCATTATGCCTTCTCTGGTTACGTAATTTGGCTTCTGATTTTATGAGGGTTTTTATTTGGGTAGCTTTTAATATCTTTGAAGGTGTCCTGATTGTAAACGACCAGTCAAGTCTCTATTTGGCTCATTTAATTGCCTCTTTGATGGCCTCACTAATCACACCTGACTACTTTCACAAGCAGTGGCTATGTCCAAAAAGTGACCAATTCTACTTAATTTACTTCTGTGCAATTTCTTTGTCATCATCACATCACAGACAAAGTATCTGCACAGCTGGTGTTAGCTGGATCTGTTCAGGTTACCTTTCTGTCTTGTTTATATCTGAGTCCAGACCCTGGTAAATGGCCTCAGGATTTCAAGTCCCTTTCTGGAGCAAAAGGTGTTCTATCCCCAGTGTTTTATACTGCTGGTCTCTTTACTCCCATATTCCAATTTAAAACCCCATTCACTTTGAACTGAAGGACAGAAATTTATTTGTTCAATTGACCTCATGCAAGTAAAATTCAGAAATATTCTATTATGCAGTATAGCTAAAAGACATGTATCACATAAGCACAAGCACATTAGAACTTCAGACATTTTAACTAGACGTATTTGCAGCTGCAGTTGCATTTGCAATTGTCCTGACGCTTTGCTTATAGTTACCACTCAAACATGGTTTCCCTCAAGGTTTGGAGACTACCAGGGCTGAATTTCAAACCAGAGTATATGTGTGGCCCTGATACACACACAGTATTAATAAGGTGATTATTTTGCTCTGAAAGAAATGTATACAGTAGGCAAAGTCCTTAAGTTGCTCCTTAGCCTACTATTTCATTAATATATAATGTGACGAGACCAGTATTCAAATATAAACAAATTAATTATGTATGTAAATGAACTTCTACTTTAGTTATCCTGAAATACAGCAAGGTTAACAGAATTACATTCAAGCTATTACAACTGAAATGAAAATAAGATGCATTTTCATGTTGCTGGTTTAGAGACTTAGTATGAACAGTATTCAAATGGCTTTGCAACTTGATTCATTTGCAGAGAATGTGTTCAAAGTAATACCATAAAATGTGCTTGCTCTCTCTCTAGGCTTCATACATCTGCTTTATGGTTTGCTTTAATAACAAACATTTTTATTGTTGAGGTGTGCAATAAATATGACAGAACACATCTTGCAGCCTGCAAGGTATAGGGAAGAACAGGCTCCGTACAAACAGAGATAGCCTGTATAAGACCAGAGCACTGGGGCTCGTTTGTCTTCAAATATGGCTTATTTCCCTGTGACAATCAATAGATAATTTGCTCTAGGGGTAAGAATTCATTTATGAACAATGTCCAAGCTTGTATCATAGGACTCATCTCACTTGATGTAATGTTTCTTTGCCAGAGCTAGCAAAATTCTATTACTTTAGTAACATTAGATACATTTGTGGCCTACATTATGTCAAAGACTGAATTTCTTTTTCTACAAGGGCATTAGACAAAAGTGTAAATTAGACTAAATATATGACCCAAGCTATGAAAATTATCATTATTTTCTTAACTGAAGTGTTTTAAGATCTTTAATATACAAGCAGGCAAACACTTCCACATAGAGACTTGAATAAACAGAGTATATTGGGTTTATGTGACAACGTTTTTGTAGCAGCACAGGTTTCAGAGGTGACTCCTATGAGAAGACACCAGAAACTGTTCCTGTGTTGGACAGAGCCAGTTCCAGCTTGGTCTAAGATGGGCGCACTGCTGGCCAAAGCTGCGCCAGCACATCAGTGACATTGGTAGCGCCTCTATGACAACATATTTAAGAAAGTGTAAAATATGTTGCACAGCACCTGGAATAGAGGAGTGAGAATATGTAAGAGGAACAATTCTGTACACACCAAGGTCAGTGAAGAAGAAGGGGGAGGAGTTGCTCCAGGCACCAGAGCAGAGGTTCCCCTGCAGCCTATGGGGAAGACCATGGTGAGGCAGACTGCCCCCCCCACAGCCCAATGAGGTTGATGGTAGAGCAGATATCAACCTGCAGCCCATGGAGGACCCCACGCAGGAGCAGGGGGATGTGCCTGGAGGAGGCTGTGACCCTGTGGAGATCCCAAGCCAGGGCAGACTCCTGGCAGGAACTGTGGCCTGTGGATAGGAGCCCAGGCTGGAGCAAGTTTGCTGGCAGGACCTGTGACCGCGTGGGTGACCCACACTGGAGCAGTCTGGTCCTGAAGGACTGCACCCTGTGGAAAGGACCCACGGTGGAGCATTTTCTGAAAAAAGACTAGTGTCGAAGTAGGTCATGAAGGACTGTATCCTGTAGGAGAGACCCCATGCTGAAGCAAGGGAAAAGCATCAGGAGGAAGGAGTAGAAGAGATGAAATGTTATGAACTGACTGCAACCTCACTGTGCTTCTCAAAGGGAGGTAGTAGAAGAGTTAGGAATGAAGGTGAGCCTGGGAAGACCTTGAGTGGGGTGAAGGTGTTTTTAGGTTTTTTCTTATTTCTCACTATACTAATCTGTTTACAAATAATTGGCAATAAATTAAATTCATTTTTCCAAGTCAAGTTTGTTTTGCCCATCTGTTTTGCCTGTGGCAGTAATTGGCATGTCAGCCCATGAGCTTATAATTGTATATTCTCTCCTTCTCCTGTTGATGGAGGAGGAGTGATAGAGCGGCTTGGTGGGTACCTGGTGGCCAGCCAAGAACAACCTACCATACAAAAAAAAAAAAAAAAGGCAAAGCAAAAAGCTCTCCTTCAGAAAGCCCTAATCCTTGCATTTCTAGTTACGTACACGTATCCAGAGAGTGAGACAAACTTGGTTTTAACATCTTCCTTACCATAAGAGAAGTGCTGTTTATAAGTTTAACTTCCTAGAGGAATGTCTTGTGTAGAACCATATAAACAAATTTGATTCAGAGTACTCAGTATTTACCTATTTTATCACTTTTCTCTTACATCATGGTCCCAGAATAGAATTTGGGATTCACTCAGTGAGAGACAAATCACAAAAGGGAACGTGCCTCTATTACTCAGTAACTGAAGAAATCAGTTTCTAGAAATCAGAAACTAGTTTCTGTCTACTCCATCTTACCTAAAGACATCTGCAGATTAAAACTTTTCCCAATCTGAAGGTTATATTCCTTTAAGTGTTTCATAAAATATCATGTTGAGATTACTAAATATATTTTGTCTTTTCGACAGGAAATTTAGGGATTATAGATTCCATTTCAGAATACAAGACCGGCATCCATCAAATCACTTAAGCAGAGCTTAGAAGCCTTGTTGAAGACTGAGTTGAGAAAATGCCAGCTAACATACCATGGAGTCTGAGGTACTTTGGATGCCTGAAATAGGATTTAATTGCCTTTGTATTTAGTGATTAAGATATGCTAGAGTGCCCCAACGGATTTCTATTTGCCTTTCTAGAAGTAGGCTGATCTCTTGTGGCTGACACTGTGTATCATATCTGCCAGCCCTATGAGAATATGTTGGACAATTGGACATCTGAAAATGGGAGATGAATATTTTTCCAGGAAACTGAATCCTACTTTTAGGACTTGAGAGAGAAATTTCTGTGTGCACATGAAATTGTATTAGTAGGATTCTAAATTATGTCCTGATCTTTGGTAAGCAGTGGATCATTTGGACTACAGTTATCCAACAATCTAAGCCCCCAGGAAAAGGTTTGCTCAAATCATGCAGAGATAAACCTTGGACAGTTCAGTCTGGAGAAGAGAGTCTGCCAGGGGAGTACAGATCTTAGCAATGTTTATAAGTATCTGATGGCAGGCAGTGATGAAGAGGGAGCCAGATTCTTAGTGATGCCCACTGACAGGACAAGAGATAATGAACATAAATTGAAAAACAGTAAATTTTATATGAACATAAGAATAAAGCAGTCAAAAACTGGAAGAGGTTGCCCCAAGAGTTTGCCTCTCAAGATATTCAAAACCTAAGAGGACATAGACCTGGGAAACTTGCTCTAGTTGATCCTGCTGTGAGAAAGGGAGTTAGACTCGATGGTCCAACAGGCCCCTTCCAACCTCAACTATTCTTTGATTCTGTGGTCTTGCTATTTAGGTACTTAACAGTGGACCTTTTAGACTGAGCCAAATAAAGCCTTAATGGAGAATGAACATTTTCTTATTTCCAGTAGAACCACACTCGATTACAGAATGCAGTTTACCTTGCTGTTCAATCAGGCATTGATGTCTTGGAACTGCTTCTGTGGGAATTAAGGAAATCCTTCAAGAACTCAAGTAATTTAATTTGGACAGGAAAACAATACAAAATTTCCTGTAGAGAACAATCTTTCATTGGCAGAGGTTGGACTTTGTGACCTATGAAATACTTTCTAGGCTTAATTTATTATTACATTAGCAATAAAACAGCATTTGCTCTAGTAATCTGTTATACCATGGAGTGAGTCTCTGATTCTCTCTTTTTAGTACTGAAACACTGTATAAGCAATTAATTTAGCATCTTGTATTAGTACTAGACTTGCATTTACAGTACAATTGCTGTTACTGCTGTTATGTTTTATATTATAGTTGTCTATGAAAGTTGGGAGGTGTTAATCAAATGAAGAATGCTAGTTTAGCAGACATGACATAATAAAAGGACAGGGTGATAACTGTCATTAGTTTAGAACCAATAAAATCTGTTGTGTGTAATTTACCTATAACAGTTAGGGCTCACTGTAATTGGTCTGTCATTTTTTATCACTGCAAAATATGCTCCTATTCTCATTATATAAGAGCTGTTGTTACAAGGTAGTTTGTAGGTTCTGTCGCTTGATTCACTGAATTTTAGTAAAACTGTAAGTGTTACCTCCAAGAGAAGAAAATCAGAATGGGTCAAATATGCTCTTTATGCAATGTCTTCAGAAGGCCTAAGTTATTAGCAGAGAGGACATTGGTCCAAAGTTTCTTAGCTGTGAAATAGTTTCAGGCAATTTCATTGCGTATAATTAAAAATTAATTCAAATTGTTAATATCTGAAAGCTTTAAACTTAATTCTTCAGGACCATGTGACAGACAGATATGGTGAGATGAGGGTAATGATGTGAAATATGCCCTTTGACAATCTCGCATTGTCTTTCGTGACAGAGAGATAAACATTTAGTCTGTCTTTTTTCCTTTTTTTTTCACATCTGCCTGTGATTTTTGGAAACCACTCTTCCTTTATTTCAGTGGCATACGGAATAAAAGAATTCAGAAGCTGCTTCCAGGAAGATGAAGTGAAGGCAACTGGCATGCTGGAGAAAGAGTGCCATCATCAACTAATTAGACAAAATAATGCAAGGTCATAGAATAGAAAGGGAATAGTTCTTATTCAATACTTTTGACCAGGGTCATTGAAAAGATTTAGTGTCTGTTTGGTTTAGCTGGCACAGAGATCTGATGACACATTTCGGTCCCTCGAACCAATGCAGAGAACTCATAACCACTTTTTGTACAAACATATAATTAACTAATATGCCATTTCTCTGTATGTGCATGTGGAGATCAAACTACTTTCCCATCTGCTCACAGAAATGCAAAGTGATTTTAAAAGTTCCTGAAAGGAACCTCTAAAGGTACTTTCATGATTAAATCCTATCATTGCATGTTATATTATCTTGGTTAAACTAAACCTATGGTACCAACTACTACTACTACTCCTTATCTGCCGTACCCAAAAAAATATCAATGGTACACTGGTTTTGGTCAACAGAAATGGAAGAGCAGGTTCCATGTTTGCTCTGCTCTACTCGTATAATTGACTGGAATCTGTATGAGGAGGCAATCCTCTGAAAAAGAAGTAATAATCACAGGTAAAAGAGCATTCAACATTTCTGGATGAGAAATGCATTTCTCCAAGGAAATCTCAAGTCATTAATGCACATAGCAAGGTTATTAGGCCAACGGGCTTTTATCATTAACTTTAAATACAAAGATCATCAAGAAGAAAATTATATTTGATGTTTTCAATGTGACATCTTCAATAAAGAGGCAGTATCACTTCAGCTTCAAGCACAGATGGTTACATATTTGCTATTAAAGCCTCAGAATAGTGGAAACTGAAAAAGAGCACTACGTATCAATACTTGAAGTACAGTTGAATTGTGCAACATGACATTGAACTAAAATTAAGGAGGAACAATGGTGCACAAAATAGTACAAGAAAACTTCACAGTTGCTATTAAATCTTGTGATTATATGCAGTAACAAATATCTTTTAATAAATGATATTTCCTATAAAATAATGGATAAATATTTTAACTTTCTAGTAATAAAAACAAAAGGTAAAATGCAAGGAATATCTCATTCAAAAACTATAGTAAAAAATAGTAGAAAATAGTTCGTATTATAAAGCCAAGAATGAAAACATTAACATTTCCTAGAACTAAAAAGACTATAAAATTAATCCAATCCCTTATGCACATGCAGTTTGACAGTGACTTTCAACATATGATCAAATATTCTAGTTTCATGTCTGTTACCAACTTCTTCACACCTGACTTGACAACTACACTAGTGTTAGTCACTAAATACTTGTAGCAATAAAATTGTTAGCAATACTTGTTAGCAAGAAAATACTTGCATAAAATTCCTAGATATTTTTCCCTCTGGAGCCAGACTGTTATGCAATTAGCAAAGACTCCAGAAAAAAACTGTCTCCACTGGTATTTTTCTTCCAAACATAGTTCATGCCAGGGGTAAGAGCATGGGGAAAAGGTCATGTATAAGTCCGTTTTACTTCCTAGTTTTTATAACTACCACTTCAGGGATTGCTTTCAGGTTGCACCTGGACAAAAACCATTCTAATACACATTGAGGATTCTAATTTGCCTGAATGTTAAAAATTTGTTCTAGGTATTTTTCTGTGTGAAGAAATTCCACAGTTGAATTCTGAGTTGTGAGAAAGCAATACTATTTCTGCAAGTAAAACTTTTCGCTGATGTTTTTATTATTAGGGTCTTATTTTCTAAGAAATGGTATTCCTTCTGTATTCCATTAATTTTATTCTGTCTTTGTTGTTCCTTTGTTGTTCCACTTTAACAGTTTTTGCCTCTCCAGGCTGAAAACACCAATCTGTCTTGTCCTTTTCTAATTATACTCTATCCTTTTGGAGGTGGTCAGATGAAAAATGCATCTTTTTCCCAGGATTAAGGAAAAACATAAGATTTATACAGATTTATACACTTACAACTGTTCTTTGTTTTGTTTGGGTAAAAAACTGGCTGGATGGCTGGGCCCACAGAGTTGTGGTGAATGGAGCTACATCCAGTTGGTGGCTGGTCACAAGTGATGTTCCCCATGGCTCAGAACTAGGGGCAGTTTTCTTTAATATCTTTATCAATGACCTGGATGAGGAGATTGAGTGCATCCTCCTCAGGTTTGGTAATGACACCAAGTTGGGTGGGAGTGTTGATCTGCTTGAGTGTAGTAAGGCTGTGCAGAGGGATCTGGACAGGCTGGATCGATGGGCCGAGGCCAACCATATGAAGTTCAACAAGGCTTAGTGCTGGGTCCTGCACTTGGGTCACAATAACCTAAGGCAGTGTTACAGGCTTGGTGCAGATTGGCTGGAAAGTTGCCTGGAAGAAAAGGACCTGGGAGTATTGGTCAATAGCTGGCTGAACATGAGCCAGCAGTGTGCTCAGGTGACCAAGAAGACCAACAGCATCCTGGCTTGTGTCAGGAATAGTGTGGCCAGCAGGACCAGGGAAGTGATTTTCCCCCTTGTACTGGGCACTGGTGAAGGGTCTAGAGAACAGGACTTATGAGGAGTGGCTGAGGGAACTGGAGTTGTCTGGTCTGGAGAAGAGGAGGGTGAGGGGAGACCTTATCAATCTCTACAACTAGCAGGTTGTAGTGAAAGGGTTATCAGTCTCTTCTCCTGAGTAACAATTGATAGGACAAGAGAAAATGGCCTCAGGTTGTGCCAGGGGAGGTTTAGATTGGATATTAGGAAAAATTTCTTCACTGAAAAGTTTGTCAGTCATTGGAACAGACTGCCCTGGGAAGCAGCTGAGTCATCACCCAGGGAGATATTTAAAAGACATATGGGTGTGGCACTTAGTGGTGGACTTGGTAGTGTTAAGTTTAAGGTTGGACTCAATGATCTTAAGGTTCTTTTCCAACCTAAATGATTCTATGATTCTATGATTTACAGTAACACCAAACAATTTTCCTACCTTCTTAGCTGCTCTCAGGGACTAGGATTTTTTTTTTTCTCCCCTTAAACTATCCCCAGCAACATAAAATATTTCCTACATCTGTTGCAGTAAAATTAAATTGTCATCATGTATGTATAACTAGAAGCAGTTTCTTTCTCCCATCTTTTCTACTATCTCCATGTACAGATTTTAATTTTTTGATTCTTCTAGGATGGCTCCATTTCTTTAGGGATCTTTGATGGCAGATCTTACTAAAACTCTGAAAATGCATGTCCATTCCAGCAGTTAGATCTTCATTATCCTCAAACTCTAAGGATGATCTGATTATCAGATGGCTCGAGCACCTCTCCAATGAAGACAGACTGAGAGAGTTGGGATTGTTCAGCCTAGAGAAGAGAAGGCTCCGGGGAGAACTTATTGCAGCCTTTCCGTACCTGAAAGAAGCCTACAGGAAAGCTGGAGAGGGGATATTTACAAGGGCAAGTAGTGACAGGACAAGGGGTAATGGCTTTGGCAGTCTTTCTGACTTCACTGTGCTTAAAGAAACCTCTATTAGATGTTTTACTGTTGTTAGCAAGTCACTACTAAACACTTTTTCAAACGTACAATATTTAACTCAACAGCATATATCTTCTTTTCTCCCACTTTCTTCATCTGGACCCAAGCTAAAACCTGGACTTCCCCCACACTGGATAGAGAACTATGCATCTCACTAAAGGAATGCTATCTTTTTCAAAGAAGATAATTAAAAAATCAAAAGCAAACCAAAAAAGGCCCAATATGGTGGTCTGGCTTGTATTTCAGTTTTCTTCCTGCTTGCAGCAGGAATGTGAGGGAAATCTATCAGTCTATCAAGGTGCCTCTACATTATTTCCTGAAGACAGGGGAGGACTAATATTCTTGGACTGACTTGAACAGTTCCTTTGTGGTGAAAATGGTGATAAAGACAATGAAGCTATTATTTACAAAGAAGCTTAACATTCAGGCGAACTTTAGGTTTTGGCCTTCTTTGTTTTGTGCGGTTTCAAACTTGTATGTCTCCCAAGCCATCAGAATACCTTCATCATAAAGTTGTCATAGCATGTTCTACGGTATGTCTCAGAGAGAAGCATTTATAAAACTACTACTATTACAAAAGAAAGCAAAAATATTTGTATCTCTAGAGAAGACAGTCCACTGGGAGATAGGGGTTCTGTTTCCGGTTTTATTTATACATTTAGATGCTGCAAGGGTTAGGCCACTGTGAGGCATTCTTTTTATATCTAAAAATCCTTCCTGCTTCTGACCTATCAAGATTTCTGCTATATTTGAACTACAGAAACACATGACAGCAGTAGCTTGTTAGCATCTTTTTTTGAAGCAACATCACGAGAAAAGGAGGTGCTTTGAAATAAACTGCTGACAGTAAAAGAATAAAGACTTAGAGAATACAATATAGTGATAAGCACATTCCTCTTTGTTTCTGTCCTTCGCATTCCCACTCCCAGCACAGTTCTTTCTGGCCTACCCAGCTGAACTACTGTCCCAGTTCTTACTTTTATGCCCATTCCTTCCATAGGAACCTGGTTCTTCACAGAGATTCAGCATAAGACAATCTTCTGGTTAGCAAAATCTTATTCAGTTTCTCACTGTACATTGTGCCAGTACAATAATTTTGTAATCTATACTCTTGATATAACCCTCAAGATGCCTAAGATATCAGTGTTTGTTTGTAAGTAGTAATTAATTTTTTATGTTTTTTTTCAGGAAAACCCTTCTATTTCAGGGAATTTGATTGTACTTGTCAGTTGTTAGTGTTCTCAAGAAGCAAGCAATATAAAATAGATATTCTTACCTCTTCTTGCTTAAACTTCAAGCTTATTTTAAAGAATGAAGTAATAAACAAATAAAAAAATGCATGCCTTTCAATTTAACAACAGCTATTACTTCAGTGTCAAAGAAGTGTCAAATTTAGATGTAGTCATCAGCCCATTGTTTCAAAAAGTCTTGTGGTTATGGCATAAACTCCCAACACAGCTCAGCTTGTTACTACAGCAGTTCAAGACATCTGGCTGTAGAATAGACCCCAACATTCATATTGAACAAAGAAATCTCTGTTTTGTTTCAAAACTCTTCTTCCACAATAAAGTTTAAAAAACCTGAATTTACCATGCCACCATGAAAGATGAAACAGAACTCTTAGAATCATAGAATCATAGTATTATTAAGGTTGGAAGAGACCTCAAGGATCATCCAGTCCAGCCGTCCCCCCACCACCTATTACCCACTAAAACATGTCCTTCAGTACCAGATCCAACCATTCCTTAAACACCCGCAGGGACGGTGACTCCACCACCTCCCTGGGCAACCTGTTCCAATGCCCAACCACCCTTTCAGAGAAGAAATTTCTCCTCATCTCCAACCTGAACCTCCCCTGGCGCAACTTGCAGCTGTTCCCCCTAATCCTGTCACTAGTTATCTGCGAGAAGAGGCCGACCCTCAGCTCGCCACAACCTCCTTTCAGGTAGTTGTAGAGGGCAATAAGGTCTCCCCTGAGCCTCCTCTTCTCCAGACTGAACAAGCCCAGTTCCCTCAGCCACTCCTCATAAGATGTCACATGATAGGAGGATACCATCTGAATTTCAGAATGCACTCTCTCCTTTAGCATCTAGAATCCAACTACAAACTCCAGTGGGAAATACGGATGCTATCCTTCAGGCTTCGCTAGCATATGCTCAAAAGTACAGGCCCCAAGATGACTGAGGCCCCCTGACTATTCCCTGAGCCAGTCTCCCAGATTTGGAATTAAGCATAAGTAGGCTGGTTATCAGTCACACTTCAGAAACAGCCCCTGTGGCAGATGAAGCCCTATCGGGTTGTCATCCCTCTGAGGCCCAGCAGCACTCACTAGTCAAAAAGGGTCTTGGTCCACTCAGAGCCCATTAAAGTCAACAGGTACTAGCCTTACAGGCACAGTGCCCAGCACCACATGGTCCCAACTATTAGTAAAGTTCATTTCTGCTATGTTCATTCTGCTCTCATCCTCCCTCCTCTATGAAGACGCAACTATAGTTTCCACTAAATGCCCTTGTGTCCAGTTAGTTAAAAAAAACCCCTCAGCCTGTGCAAAACAGCCCTGACCCAAAGTGTCTTGAAGCTTGAAGTTTGGCCCTGGTTCCCAAACAGAGTCCCAACATCTGTTACATTGGCTTTTGCCAACAATCCCTTTCTCTGACCTGTGTTGTACCTTTTCCCACCAGAGTCTTAGTAAGGGCCCTACAGCCTATCCCACCACTTCATCAACTGGAAAATCTCCAGCCCCTGGTTACGACACAGACTCATTAGACATACAATTAGCACCCCAGGGGATGAAGGGAGAGAAGACCAAGACTATGAGGTCTACTTGGAGCCTCGTTATATCAATTAGCCTAAATAATACAATACATTTTTTATATAAAAACAATTTTAATGAGTCTTGAGAAACAACAAAGATTGGGCTCAAAGTATACTAAGCATCTCTTAAGCTAAAGAGCAAACCTACAGTACGTAGTGTGTTCAGTGTGATCATTTCTTGATGATAACATCCTGAAACACAGATTGGCTTTTTTTTCTTTTTTTTGCCTCCAAATGCTATTAGGACAAATATATTTTATTTATATTTATGAATAGAAACTGACATTTCAAAATTAAACCTAAATCTATAGATTGCTCTTTGTTAGATCTCTATATGACTGAAGGCACAACAAAATGTCCTGTAATGAAAGTATTTTTATAGTGGTTGAATGTCAATGTGCAGCATGTTAAAGTTCATTATAATGCCGAGCATACTAGGAAATGTATCAATTTGTAATGCTCATGGCTGATAATGTCATCAGTGTAGGTTCTGGTTTATTGCCACATACACAGCAAGAGGAAAATGACACTTTTAAATAAAATTAAAATGTTTTTATATTTCTCTTTATTGGTTTTCTGCATGACAGAAACAAACACTTAAAATTACGAAGGCTGAACATTAAAATTTAGTGCAAAACCCATGTAAACATTGTAATTCACAGAATACCTGTTATCTAACACAGCCTGTGCAGTATGAGTATCTGGAGAATTTCACTTTATCTTCTTTTGTTCACTCACATATATTTCACATTGTACTCTATTCCAACATCTTTATTTAGGGTAATAGCATGATTACCAAGTCCATCTGTATTTTGAGAGTGACTTGGAGAACTCGGATTCTCAGATGTTCAGAATGTATCCCTACTGACAGCTACTCAGAAAAGCATTAGGCAATTTGACAACATGTTGGAGTGCAAGAAGTTATTATAGTTAATATGTGAGAAAGGAGATAAGAAACAATTCCAGCAACAGGAAAAGAAACTCAGCTGCTGGCAGAAGAAGCCAAAATCACAGGTCAATGCTATGTTACTTACATAGCAGATAAAACATAGTTTGTTTCCTTCCCAGAGGAGAAAGGAATGCCTTTTTTTACGTTTTATTCAAATCATACTCAAAGCATATACAGGGTACCTCTTTGCATTTCTTTCGACAGGAATAAACAACATCGATAGTTTAAGACTTTTCCAGTTGCTATCATAACCAAGCTGCATTTTCAAAACTAATTTCAGTAGTTTTGAAAGGTTTTCTTTCTATACCACAATAAAGTTCAAATCCATGGTCCATACTTTGGGAGCATATATAGATGATCATATTCACCATCACAAAGCTATTGATTCCTATAGGACTCCTTTCCTCCCTGTTTTCAGGAAAGAAAAAACAAGAATGATTTCTTGAAACTAAAGTTACTGGGATGTGCTTTCTGCATCACAAAAGGCGAGAATAGCAAGGGCAGAGATAATGAAAACAGCATTATTTCTAAAGAATTCTGTAAAGAGGACATGCTCAAGTAAGATCATATCCAAACTGTCAGTTTAGGTTCGAGTTCTGTGTCAAGGTACCTGACTGTTGTCACCATTTCAGTTTAGTCAATTCTTTCAAGGCAGTGTATAAAGCTTCCGCTTATGTGCAGAGATGACCTAGCCAGAGCAAGCAAGAGCTTAATTCACAGCTCCTGCTGTCACTATTTAAAGTCAGGTTCAGACACACTTTACAGAAGGGTCTCCTCTGAAATGTTTGGCATGCAGAAGTTTTACAGAGTGTCCACCAGTCATGTAACTCCCAGCGTCACTCATGGTGAGAAAGCTGAAGATACCCATTCTACCTGTAATCTGCTTTACCTTCACAGCTCATCTTACTAAACAACATAAAGGGAGATGTAGTCACAGTCATAAATTTACTAGTGTCAAGAATAGGTGTTTGGGTGGTTCTGTATCTCATAACAACATAGAATAGAATAGAATAGAATAGAATAGAATAGAATCATTAAGGTTGGAAGTGACCTCAAGGATCATCTAGTCCAACCATCCCCCCACCACCTATTACCCACTAAACCACGTCCCTAAGTACCATATC
Source organism: Psophia crepitans (assembly GCA_013399095.1). Taxonomy (NCBI): domain Eukaryota; kingdom Metazoa; phylum Chordata; class Aves; order Gruiformes; family Psophiidae; genus Psophia; species Psophia crepitans. The sequence goes on along the minus strand of VWZZ01002132.1, from coordinate 54,674 downwards.
TAACCTTTCCTTAAACACCCTCAGGGATGGTGACTCCACCACCTCCCTGGGCAACCCGTTCCAATGCCCGACCACCCTTTCAGAGAAGAATTTTCTCCTCATCTCCAACCTGAACCTTCCCTGGTGCAACTTGCAGCCATTTCCCCTTGTCCTGTCACTAGTTATCTGCGAGAAGAGGCCAACCCCCAGCTCACCACAACTCCCTTTCAGGTAGTTGTAGAGGGCAATAAGGTCTGCCCTGAGCCTCCTCTTCTCCAGACTAAACAAGCCCAGTTCCTTCAGCCGCTCCTCATAAGACCTGTGCTCCAGACCCTTCACCAGTTTCGTTGCATATCACAATACAGCTGCTGTCCTGGTTTCAGCTGAGATAGAGTTAATTTTCTTTCTAGTACCTGGTGTAGTGCTGTGGTTTGGATTTAGTATGAGAATAACATTGGTAACAAACTGATGTTTATAGTTGTTGCTGGGTAGTTGTAGTGTCTATGGTAAAGTCAAGGACTTAGCTTCTCATGCTCTGCCAGGTGCACAAGAAGCTGGGAGAGCACAGCCAAAACAGCTGACCAAGACTGGACAAAGGGATATTCCCTACCATAGAACTTCATGCTCCCTATATAACTGGGAAAGTTGTTGGGAGGCAGATTTGCTGCTCAGAAACAGGCTGGGCATCAAATTGGTTTGTTTTCCTTTTGCATATGGTGACCAATTGCATTTGTGCATCATTTGTATTATTATTATAATTATTGCTGTAATTATTGTTGTTGTTGTTATTATTATCTTCCTTGGTTATCCTATTAAACTGTGCTTATCCCAACCCACAAGGGTTTTTTTCCATTCTCCTCCCCATTCCCTTGTAGGGCATGAGGGTTGAGCAAGTGGCTCCATGGTGCTTACTTACCAGATGGGTTTAAACCACACCAGTCCTTTTTGGCATCCAACCTGGGGCATGAATTACAAAGCAAAACAATCACAAAAGGGGATTGTTCCAGGAAAAATCCTGCTCCGGTTTCCAGCAGGCAGCTCCCCAGACAGAGTAGGAGTACTGATCTTATGGAAGGAGCTTCTCATTCATATTTGCAAGAAGTGAGTAACAAGAATGAGATTGAAAAACATGTGCACCACACAAACCCATTCATTGGTAATGAATACTATGACCAGGTCTAGAGGGGCCCTGGCTCCAGCCAGGTGGAGGAAAGGAACAGCCTGGTTTACTGGACTGTTTGGATCCAATGGCCTGGCATGTCAGACCCCTAGGAGTACAAGGCTCTAGTAGACACCGGTACACAGTGTACCCATGAAGGGGCAGAACCCATCTGTATTTTTAGAGTGACAGGAGGATCCCAACAGCTAACTGTGCTGGAAGGTGAGGTGAGTCTAACTGGGAATGAGTGGCACCCCATTGTGACTGGCCCAGAGGTTCCATGCATCCTTGGTATAGAACACCTCAGGAGAGGGTATTTCAAGGACACAAAATGGCACCAATGGCCTTTTGGAATAGCTGCCTTGGAGCTGGAAGCTGTCTATCTTGCCTGGTCTCTTGGAGGATCCTTCTGTTGTGGGGTTGCTGAGTGATGAAGGGCAACAGGTGCTAATCTCTATGACAACGGTGCACGAGTGGCAATATTGAACCAAGCAAGATTCCCTGATTCCTATCCGTAGGCTGATTTGTCCACTGGAGAGCCAAGGAGTGAGCAGCAAGACATGGTCACATGTTAACAGTCCCGTATGGCCAGTGTGAAAGTCTAATAGAGAGTGGAGAGTGACAGCAAACTATCGTGTCCTGAATGAAGTCATGCAGTCACTGCGTGCTGCCATGTTGGACATGCTGAAACTTCAGTACGAACTGGAGACAAAGGCAGCCAAGCAGTACACCACAACTGATACTGTAAATACATTTTTCTCGATCCCTTTGGCGGCAGAGTGCAGGCCACAGTTTGCTTTCACTTGGAGGGGTGTCCAGTACACCTGGAATCGGCTGCCCCAGGGGTGGAAACACAGCGCCACTGTTTGCTAGGGGCTGATCCAGGCTGCACTGGAACAGGGTGAGGATCCAGAACACCTGAAATACATCGATGACACCATCACATGGGACAACACAGCAGCAGTTTTTGAGAAAGGGAAGAAAATAGTCCATATCATCCTGAAAGCCAGTTTCACTACAAAAAGGAGTAAGGTCGAGGGACCTGCACAAAATCCAGTTTTTAGGAGTAACATGGCAAGATGGGCATCGTCAGATCCCAATGAATGTGATCAACAAAACAGCAGCTGGGTCTCCACCAACTAACATAAAGGAAGTACAAGGAGTTTCTTAGGAGTTGTGGCTTTCTGGTGAATGCACATTCCAAATTACAGTCTCATTGTAAGCCCTCTTCACCAGGTGACCCGGAAGAAGAGTGATTTCAAATGGGGCCCAGAGCAGCAACAAGCCTTTGAACAAATGAAGCAGGAAATAGCTCATGCGGTAGCTGTTGGGCCAGTCTGGGCAGGACCAGATGTAAAAATTACTCTCTACACCGCAGCAGAGAGAATGGCCCTAACTGGATTCTCTGGCAGAAAGCACCAGGGAAGACTCAAGGTTGTCCCCTGTGATTTTGGAGTCAGGCCTGCTACACTCCAACCAAAAAAGACATATTGGCAGCATATGAAGGGGTTTGATCTGCCTCAGAAGTGATCGGTACAGCTCCTCCTGGCACCCTGACTGCTGGTGCTGGTCTGGATGTTCAAAGAGAGGGTCCCCTCTATACACCATGCAACTGAAGCTACGTGGAGTATGTGGGTCATGCTGATCACACAGCAGGCTTGAATAGGAAACCCCAATTGTCCAGGAATTCTGGAATTGATCATGGACTGGCCAGAAGGGAAAGATAATATCAGCATGTGTCACCTCCTTCTCTGACAATATTCTGAAATTGTTGCTACAAGACAAGTTGCAGAAACTACAGTAGAAGAAGGTGAATAGAGTCAGTTTGCGGAAATGAAAACCATCCGGCTGGATTTAGGCATTGTTGAACAAGAAAAGTGGCCAGTGCTCTATCTCTGTACTGGCTGATGGATGGTGGCCAGTGCCCTGTGGGGGTGGTTACAGCAATGGAAGCCGAGCAACTGCTAGTGCAGAGGCAAACCCATCTGGGCTGCTCCATTGTGGCAAGATATTAGTGCCTGGCTAGAGAAACGGATTGTAAAAGTACGTCACGCAGATGCCCACATACTCAAGTTGGACCATGGAGGATCATCAATAGGTGATTCAGGTGAATCAGGCTGCTAAGACTGAAGATGCTCAAGTGGATTTGGACTGGCAACATAAGGGTGAATTATTTGTAGATCACTGGGCCCATGACGCCTCAGGCCATCAAGGAAGAGATACAACATATAGATTGACTTGTGATTGAGGGGTGAATTTGACTATGGACGCTATGTCACAGGTCATCCATGAATGTGAAACATCTAGTGCAGTCAAGCAAGCAAAGTGGTTAAAGCCTCTGTGGTATAGAGGACAATGGCTGAAATACAAATATGGGGAGACCTGGCAGATTGATTACATCGCATTGCCACAAACCTGCCAAGGCAAGTGCCATGTGCTTACAATGGTGGAAGCCACCACTGGATGGCTGGAAACACATCCTGTGCCCCATACCACTGCCTGGAACACTATCTTGGGCCTTGAAAAGCAAGTCCTGTGGCATCATGGCACCCCAGAAAGAATGGAGTCAGTCAACAGGATTAATTTCTGAAACAACCTCATAAACACCTGGGCCAAAGAACATGACATTGTGTGGGTGTATCACCTCCCCTACCATGCATCAGCCTCTGGGAAAATTGAATGATACAATGGGCTGTTAAAGACTACACTGAGAACAATGGATTGTGGGACCTTCAAACATTGCGATACAATTTAAAAAAGGCTATCTGGTTAGTCAACACTAGGGGATCTATGAATCAAGCTAGCCCTGTCTAATCAAAACTGTTACATACTGTAGAAGATGATAAAGTTCCTGCAGTGCATATAAAGAATATGTTAGGGAAGACAGTCTGGGTTAATCCTGCCTTGGGCAAAGGCAAACTCATTCATGGAATTGCTTTTGCTCAAGGACCAGGGTCCACTTGGTGAATGATGAGGACATCCAATGTGGACCCCAAGGGGATTTGAATTTGGATGACAATAGCCAATGATTTCAATGTGTGATGTTAACTGCTACGTAATATTACATGTCATCGCTACTACAATTGTTATATATTGTATCAATGGTATTACAGTAAGAATCACCCAGACAAATGAAGAATGAACTTTGATGAAACTGAGCAAGCTGCAGAGGTGATGAAACTAGAACTGGCTTCAGCAATGAGCATCCAGCAACTTCCTCGAAATCAACATCCTACAAACTGTGAGCATGGGCCTCACCAGACACATCAAGTACGAGCTCCAGATGCAGCATGCAACAATCCAACATCTCACATTCTCCTGCCTTGAGAGACAGTTATGACAGATGGACCCCAAAAGTCACGGACTACATCAACTCAACAGACATTTTAGAGGGATGGCCCATACACTAAGGGAATGATATCTGTTTGTATGTGTCAAAAGACAAGAAAAGTGATGGTGATTAATTGGAATGTACTGGGAAGTGTAGGACCTTGGCATGATGTAGATGGTATGGAATAAGGCACGGATACTGTCCTGGTTTCAAATGAGATAGAGTTTATTTTCTTTCTAGTAGCCAGTATAGTGTTGTGTTTTGGATTTAGCATGAACATAATATTGTTAACACCCTCATGTTTTTAGTTGCTGCTAGGTAGTGGTTATGTCTACACTAAGTAAAGGACTTTTCAGCTTTTTTTCCATTCTCCTCCCCATCCATTTGCAGGAGAAAGGGTGAGCTAGTGGCTGCATGGTGCCTTGTTACCAGCTGCGGTTAAACAGTGACAGCCACATACAGAAATGCTCCCAGGATGTCCTACTATGCACTGGATAACTTTGAATTATGGTATGCCTTGATCAAAGGGCCTGATGCAGAAGTACAAGGAGTAAAGCAGAGTCCCCAAAGATAAGGTTGAGAGTCCTGTAAAACCCCTAGTGTTGTAGCTGCAGGTCCAGGAGGGTTTTGTTACCTGGTCACCACACTGAGGCAGAGTCAATTTCAGCTCTCTAAAGGTAGAGAAATTACCTCTCTCTCAGTGTCAGAGTTCCTGTGCTGTTAATTTCATTACAAGGACAGAAAGAAAAGATCAAAGTAAATACTAAAAATTTTATCCACAACCTTTTCTCTTCTTTTTTTTTTTCCTTTGGGTTTTTTTTTTTTTTCAGAAGACAAGACCTAGAAGGAAATAGGAAGGGGTTCATATGTTAGTGATTAATAACAATAACTGATTCATACCAATTCTTTAAATGAAGAAAAAGCTAAGAAAACACTTCTCTGCAAAACAAGACTCCATCAACTTATCATGGGATATAGGGTTCTCCATTATTAGATCCGGAAATACAGTCTGAAAGAATTGGTGAGCTGTTGCTGCCAAAGGATATGATCTCTGCAGATTTGAAGACCTGGCTTGGGATATACTTTGTGAGATATTGCACATCCTTAAAGCCCTGCTATAGCTAGGACAGGATCCAAATACTCTGTATCTTTGTGCTGCAGTTGAGATGTAGATAAATTGTCCCGAATGAGGGGTGTGATGTACACCTCTTAAAGGAATAAAGTCAGGAAGAAAATGAATGAAGGATGTAAAGTACATTTGTCTCTCTGAAGACTAAAAGATAGAGTTTCCTCTGAAGGTGAAGTTCTCAGACATTAAAAAACACCCGCTTGGTGGACAGTCTGTACTACACCTGTTTTATTTACAGTACTTACCAATTTCTTAAGAACCAAGAATTAATGAGATCCAAAGTGGACAGCTGGCTGCTCGCAAGTCCTCTGCATCTGAAGAGCAGGCAGGTGTTCACTTCTCAGGCTGTAGCAATGATACAGGATTGCCTGATGTGGTAACAGATGTCCAAAGGTAGAGAAAGGAGCCTGCATGAGAACCTCTGGTCTAGCAGCTCGTGTTGCTTGCCAACACATCTGTGTCAGTGCTGGATTACTGGCTGGCATACAGTGCTTTGGGGAGAGCTGAGCAGGAAAATCTTAGGAAATAAGAAATAATCTTGCTCAAAGTAAGTACTTTTTAAAAAAAAAACTGTAGGAAATTGAGGTTAGAATACATCTATAACCTTCTTTCTGCTCTCCCATGTAATCTGCCTCAGGTGCCCTACATCACCTATCCTTCCTCAAATTAGACCTCACCAGAGGAGACTCATTGCTGTGTGTTCTGGGGGCAGGAGGGATGTGTATATTTTGCTTCAGGCACAGTGTGCTCCTGTGCATGCAGCAAATATCCCTCAGTGTGTGTTTAGGCTCAGGTTGGCACTACAAGGCTATCAGTGCTGTCCAGGGTTTTGTTTTCCTAGCAGAGAAATGTGGGAGCAAGGCAATGTGATTTAACCCATCTGCTCAGAGCAAAGGCAATTATTTCCTTCTCTCCCACTCAGTCCTTCATGGCTGTGAAAATCTATTAAAGTAAACTCCAGCTTTGCCCATTGCCACCTGCCCTTCTCCCACAGGAACCCTGTCTTCCTCTATTTCTCTCTTCAGCATCAGGGAATTCCAATATGCTTGGCCACTTGCAGCTGACTCAAGAACACAGAAAATAAATCCCTCAAGATCAGTTGAGGAAGAGGAGGGATTGGAGCAGAAAAAGTCGGAAGATCTGCCCAGAAGACCCACTGTTCCCACTCTGAGGTATTTTTGGCAGGACACATAAGCAGCTGTGCAGTTTTGCAATTTCATTTCAGCAACAGTCACGGTTTAAAGCATTGTCAACCATGTCTGGTGAACACATGTGCTCTGGCAAAATTCAACCATCACAACAGCTTCAGCTGTGCACCTTCCCTTGCAAACTGTCCTGCTAACCAGAGTTATTCCTGTGATCAGGAAAAAATGTTTATTGACTTGAAGGATCTGCTCAGAGGAGAACTGTGATGGCTATTCTGAGGGCTGTGTCTAACAGTTGTTAGACTCAAAACTTTGGCTTTTTTAAACATTTACACTATATGGTATAATTTCTTCAGGCTAAGACTATCTAGTTGTATAAAGCTAAAATAAAGCTGGTTAAAGGAAGTTAAACTCTGGTCACCTGACAATTTTCTGCTTCAGCTAACACTAGCTAAAATAAGACAAGTCTAGAAAAGGCCAGGCAAGTCCTTAGGCCTTATATGGCTAAGCAAATACAAGGCTGTGGTCCATCAGTCACGGTGAGAACAGCACAATTACTACAGAGCTACACAGCGTTGAACCTTATTCTATTATGGGAATAAATATCTCACAAAGTGCTGGACTTTACAGCAAATACTAGCTATTGATTTCAGCGTCTTAATGTAATTTAATCAGAACTATCACACACAACTTCACTCTCATAGCTTATTTCAAAATAGTATAAGTAACGGCATTTACTTTTAAGAGATATTATTTTAATTGTTTGAGATTAATGACTGCATTCATTTCTATTTTTCCTAACAAAGCCAAGTAACAGAGTTGTCAGGCTTATTTGGTTAATATTTCTGCAACGCAGAAGTTCTGTTTCATGCCACTAACCGGCTCAGCTACACTGTACACTGTTTACAATACCATAACCATTTCTTTTCTTTTGATGAAGTGTGCTAGTTTAAAATAGATCCTCTGCTGAGCTAATTATGAAGGTGCCTTAATCCCAAATAATTACATGTTAAGCTTACCTCTTCTTAGCTAAAGGGCCTGAATTCCCATTGTTCTGAACCTTTTGAGCTGGTTTAGAAGATAACAGTGAAAACACTAGTAAAAGCATTACACCAAAAGTTGCTGTGATTATTAACACAGGTCAATCCATAGAGCTAGATACTTCCTCAAAATCCTCAGTATACAGGCCCAGATAATGAGTATGTATTAGATACTGTGTACACGACCCTGATTTCATACCTTCAAATGGGGCAGCAGGAACAGTGGAGCTCCTGAACAATTCCCTGTTGAAAGCCAAGTCATAAATTACTTAGTGGGATCAGCAATATGTAGTTTATAAGACCTTAAATAAACAATTGCCTCTACATTCACAGGGAACAATGAAGAAATTGTGTCTGTCATAAAAGAAAACTAGAGCACCTCAGTAATATAACCCTTATTATTATAAGATATTTCTGTTATATTAGGATACCTCTGTAGTGCCAGTGAAAAAAACCAATCTGATGCCAGTGTCAACTGTGTGTTCTGCTTAGAATGGTTATTTTATTAACAGACACTGGTATCTTCTCCCAAGGCAGACTAAGAAATAAAGAAAGGGGAAACTTCCTACAAATGCATAATACCTGAATGTTCTGTCAGGTAATGTTTGTCTAAATGTGAAATGCTAAAGTATTTTCTCATACATCAGTTTCGCAGAGAGCCTAACAAGATACGAAACAGCAGCAGTAGCTAAATGCTAAGTTGCAGTCTGAAAAAAATCATTATTTCTCCCTCTCCCCAAAGAACCCTGATTTTATATCAAATTATATATGGTTTTCCAACCTCATAAGGTTAAAAAATCCCATAATTCTAACCAAATCAAGTTTTAAAAAGTCATTTTCCAATGTTGTTGAAGTGATTGCTATTAAATACTTCCCTTGAAAAAGCAATTTACCATGTAGAAAGATGACTCTTCTGAAAGCTCCCTGCCAGGCTCAGGGCCCTTCTGATTGACCTGGGAGTAGTTTATCACACATGGCTCTGAAAGAAGCAGACTCCCGTGTTCAGTATTCCAGCTAATCAAGCCAGATTGCTCATAGAGAGAGCCAGTGGCATATCCTTTCACAGGAGCCCATTCACATGAATTTGTCATCAGCTCAAATCCCGACACCTGGTGCTCTCATGGAAGAACACTCCCTTCTTTCATAGTCAGGCTCATATCGGACATCCCACTGCCTAACCTTCCAAGAATTCTAAGTACCCAGAATATAATTCCTAATTAAGTACTTAAAAAATATTTTGACCTATCCAACTCCAACTAAATATTCTGACACTAACATTCCCCTCAAAACAACCAGCATGAAGGCAATATAGATCAAAAAGTTTACTTAAACAGAAACCATAACAAAACGTTTTGATGAGTATATTCACAAATTCACAGATGCGTAGAGGTTGGAAGACACCTCTGGAGATCATCTAGTCCAACCCCTCTGCTAGAGCAGGATCACCTAGAGCAGGTTGCACAGGATTGCAACCAGACAGGTCTTGACTATCTCCAGAGGAAGAGACTCCACACCCTCTCTGGGCAGCCTGTGCCAGTGCTCCGTCACCCTCACAGTAAAGAATTTTTTTCTCATATTGAGATGGAACTTTCTGTGTTCCAGTTTGTGCCCGTTGCCCCTTGTCCTGTCACTGGGCACCACTGAGAAGAGTCTGCCCCCTTCCTCTAGACACCCACCCTTCAGGTGTTTATAAGCATTGATGAAATCCCCTCTCAGTTTTCTCTTCTTTAGGCTAAATGCTAAATATCTGCAATCATATTTGTTTGCAATAATTTAAGAAACAATTACAATTAAATGTTTAGAAGATTAAAATGTTCTAGTACTTGTTCGTAGTATGCAAACATCCCTTTAGAGATTTGTACTGTCTATTGCCAATATTCCATTGTATTAAATAATTGCAAGTCTACAAAGGCATAATGTTGCATTCAGGCCAAGTAGTATTGCATTAGAGGAGTTCCAAAGCAGCGTATATATCGTTTGACGCAAACTGTCATTAGGTGTTATGTACCTATAGAAACCCAGGGAATGAGTTTCCAAGTAGCATGTAAAGTTCCTTTTCTACCGTCAGCTTTGTATAGGTGATTCTTGTAGTCACTTTCTGTTGGGTCTACAGAAGTGTAATACACTGACAAAAGGACCTCAAATAATACCAGCTGTCTAGCAATCAGGGCTAAGTTATTAATCCCTACCAGTTCATATTTTGAGTTTTCAAATCTGAAGAAGCTAAGGTAGAAGAACCAGCATGGTGAACTGGTTAAATTCTTGTTTTAACATTATCTTATGCATCACATTTTTCCATCCATGTATTTTTCAGATATCTTTTTGGACATCTACTGAAACTAACCTTAGGAACAATATTTGTGGAGAGAGCTCTATACAGCAAGCTTCAGACGACTGTTCCAAGACCAACAGTGTTAAAAACTCTACATTTAAGGGACATTATTTTAAATTTTGCTTATAGTGGCTGCACAATTTTTAGGGCAAGAGAAGAGCATTTATAATCTGTTCATCCCAAGATTATTATATATAAAATATATATGCTAAATATAATATATATATTTAAAATACATTATATGTGTCATGCACCCTCTGTACTGGAAAGGGCATGAAACCACCTGTAAATATCAGTTGAATCTTAATCACTACAGTGAGTTGTTGGGCCATTTTTCAAAACATTGGGTATCAATACTGCAGCATCTTTTCTAGGAAAGGGGATTACTACTGATTCGACTCTGATGTTGTTGGGATAACATCAGGTTGTTGGCAGGCTTGAACTCCTTAGATGCAATAGCCTTTCAATATTGTGTCTAGACTACTTTATAGCTTGTTAGTGTTGGGTAGCTTCTGAAGCAATATCAGTGTATAGCAAGTAAACATTGAGGGTCCTGATCTACAACTGATCCATGGGACTGTCATGGTCAGGCCAGATACAGAAGTCTTTCTGTTTCTGCATTCAAATCACGAAGCAACTTGTCATTTCTACAACAATATGAAACATAGTTACAACCCAAAATCTAGAAGTTCACATATGTTCTGATGTCTTCAGAACGAACAGTTCCTTTTCTGCCAGGAAACCTAAAAATTCCAGATTTACACATCTCACTGTCTTCCAGATAAAAATACCTTTTTAGGCAACAAAGACCTCATTCTCTTCCCTTCCATATCTTTTTAGTAACTTTATTCTTTGTCAACCTTTCTCCAAGTGGTCCTAGAGAAAGCAAATTGAGTAAAACAAAAATGTAAATTGTATGTCAGGAATTATTAGGAAAGAAATGAAATGCAAAACATAGAAAATTACTGTGTCATTGGATAAATTTATGGTTTACCTGCTACTTAAATACTGGTTCCCTATCTCAGGGATATAATGGAAGATTGAAAGGTAAGGTTCAAGAAGGTCTCTACTTCAATCACAAGGGTAGACCTTGCATCCAAGAAACAATTAAATAAACTAGGACTATTCAGTCCAAAAGAAAAGCAATCAAGGGAGATATGATACAGGTCTATAAAGCCAAAGGTGTTGTAGAAGAGTGAATAAAATGCAAAAAAAAAAAAAAGGTAAGAGCATCATAGAATTATAGAATCATAGAATCTTTAAGGTTGAAAAAGACCTCTAAGATCATCAAGTCCAACCGTTAACCCTACACCACCATGTCTACTAGACTGTGTCCCGAAGTGCCTTGCCTACATGCTTTTTGAACACCGCCAGGGATGGTGACTCCACCACATTCCTGGGGAGCCTGTTCTTATGTCCGTCCACTCTTTTGGTGAAGAATTTTTTCCTAATATCCAACCTAAACTTCCCCTGGAGCAATTTGAGGCCCCTTCCTCTTGTCCTATCACTTGTTGCTTGGGAGAAGAGATCAACACCCACCTCACCACAACCTTCTTTCCAGTAGTTGTTGAGAGCTATAAGGTCTCCTCTCAGTCCTCTTTTCTCAAGGTTAAACAACCCCAGTTCCCTCAGCCACTCTTCATAAGACTTGTGCTCCAGACCCTTCATGAGCTTTGTTACCCTTCTCTGGACACGCTCCAGCACCTCAATGTCTTTCTTGCAGTGAGGGTCCCAAAACTGGACACAGTATTTGAGGTGCAGCCTCACCAGACCCAAGTAGAAGGGGATGATCACTTCCCTGCTCCTGCTGACCAGACTATTCCTGATACAAGCCAGGATGCTATTGGCCTTCTTGGCCATCTGGGCACCCTGCCAGCAGAAATAATTAAAAATAAAATAAAAAAAAAGTAATGATTCCTCCTACAACATGCAGTATTGATTCACTGTGCTTTGACACTCTGGGAAGCCAACGGTTTCAACTAGTTCAAGAGTGGATAGATGTGTTTAAGAAAGAGAACTCTAATGATACACAGAAGTGACTAATGGATCAGGAAGCCTCCAAGGCACAAATGGCTGAGGATTGAGTATGCATGAAAACTACTGTACTTGCTGAATATTGTCTCCTATCTTTGTAATTTTTAGCTACTAATACAGACAAGCTACTTGGACCTTTGACCTAAAACAGTACAGCTGGTTTTACATGCTCTGTGGTGCTCTCTGTCATTTCTTTTAGTGCCTCTCAAGCCTTTCAAAGAAACCTACAAACTCTCCATCTGCTGTGACCATTCTGATTGTGATGCAGCTTTTCAGAACAGATGTTTGCAACTGGGATCTGTCACAGGTAGAAGTGAAGATCTTCCTCTGGGCTGGTGAAGTGGAGGACAAATTACTGCATTACAGTAAGGTTATCCTTAAGCTAAAACTGCTTTGATTCTCCTTTTATGAAGTTCATATCCTACAAGTAAAGACATTGACAATCATTCCATCAGCTCATTGGCAGTTATGTGGTTCAAAAATCTGTCTAGGATGAAAATAAAATAAGCCAGTTAAATGATACAAGCCAGTTAAATAACACACTGGTTTATATGGATCAGAACACAAATATTTTCACTTCAGCAGAAAGGGGTTTTGGACTCACGGTACTATACAGCCCCTTCTTTTGTAAGGGGTTGTTTCACTAAGCTCTTTGTATTACTATGTAAAACTGATCATTCCATCCAACACTAGTTAATTTCTTTAATCAGATATTTTAGTGGAAATAAATACATGCTAACCTGTGAATTCACAGCTGATTGATATCACCATTTTTAAAATAATATAGGCTCTTTGTAAAATGAGGAATGATTGTATATCCTTTCAACATCAGTTGCCCTGAGATGGTATTATTCCTTCCTGATAAAATAATACATATAAAAAGAAGATAAATACAAATAATGTAAAACCTATTTGACCATGGTTGCTTTTCAATGAATGTAGAAGTAGAAGGAAAAGGAGCTGGATATAGCAGTGCCTGAAAATATTATAGGGCACTGGTCAAAATTCACTAAGAAAACTGATTTATTAGAAAAACTGATCTTACGATATCTTCTGAGTATACGTGGGGAGTAGGTACAGCACACAGTAAAATGGTAGGGGAGAGGTATGGCTCTACAAAGTCGTGTTCTCAGAGCAGAGCCCATGACCTGTTATAGCTGCCTTCCTTGGGAAGAGAAATCAGTACAGCTTGCTCCACATAGGACTGTGGAACAGATTTTTATAAGCAGGAATCCAAGCCAGGTGTCAAGCAAGATTTAAAGATCTGTTGTTGCTTGCAGTTTCCCTTCCATGTCATTATCAGTAGGCAAAACTCTTGTACAAAAAAATCTCCTCAGCCCTGAAAAAGAACTGGTCAGACAATATCTAAATGCATCAACTAGTGATCCTGCCATGATTCCTACCTTTGAAGAGAGATGAAAAATATCTGCATGTGTTTTCATAATGACATGAAAGTTGGGGTTTTGAAAGAGAACACTTAACATTTACAATAGTAGTTGCTTTCACTAGAACAATACATATGGTTACGTGATATTTAAGTACCTTTTATGAGTGTGAGAAACAGTCAGCAGACCTGAAAAATAGTACCATTTCTTTCTTCACAACATTTTTTGTTGGTTTTATCTAGCTTCTGGATCGGTATCAGTAAGCCCACATTACTCCAAGGGCAAAATTAAATATGAATTACAGCTACTATGTTTAAAATAGCATAAAATTATAAGACTGTCTTTTTATAATTTACAAAACACTAGAAAATGAGAAATAAAACATTAAATATTTTTTTTAAAGAGAACTGTTTCTTTGCGTGTAAGTCATATAAAATTTTCAAAATATATTTTTCCTTGGGTGGTGTGACCTTACCATGGTGTCCTGGCTTTGGACAGGATGGAGTTAATTTTGAGGAGCCAGGCCAGGTAAGACCATGTCATGATTGGTATTTTATATAACTCAGGATTTTAACTGAACCTTTGCAACATCATAGTCCTTATTATACACTAAAAGCAGTAGTGTGAAAATGAGCTGCTTTGTGTATTTCTTTTCTTCAGCAATATATAGAACTGCTTATTTTTTGGCTTTGTAGTGTGTATTCATTTCAAAAGTCATAACATACATCAGGTAATGTATGTATGCACATAGTTACAATATAAAAAGGTAAAATAATAATTATCTTCATAATCAAACACTTCCTCATTTTATTATCTTTGCATGTAAGATTTACAGAGCCTGTCTTCCTAAATACCCTCTGTCAATAATAATGGGTGCATTTTCTGGATAACTGAAGAGTCCCAGTGCCATCCTTGATCAGACTAAAGAAGAATTGAAACACTGTAATTTCATGAGCTGTCTTTTTAAGCAAGAATCCAGCCTCCTGCTAATGAATGCAGTTCATTCATATTAAAATAAAATGTAATTTTATCACTGCTGATATGACTTGCAAAATATTCATCGAGATAATGTGAAATATTTTTGAAAGGTGCTCTAGCTTAAAAAGAAGTTACTTTGAACATTCTGTGTTGTTCCTGTCTTCGCTTTTCCTTTTTTCCTGATTTTAATTTTCCACTGTTCAAATCAATGCTTATTTCTATTTTGCTTTTTTCTCCACTTTCCAAATAGATGCTGTCAAGGAAATCACTACATCAGAGCTGAGAGAAGCATGTACGTGAGCTGAAGGAGAGGGAAAAGAATGGTTTGTGGAAAAGTTGAACAGAAACCAAAGACACTTTTTGTTTCAGGTTGAGTTGAATTGACTGATTTGGAGGTTTTTTGCTTTATTTTGTTTTTACTCAGGTTATGATTCATGAACAATATTTTATTTTACTTGAAATAATTATTTTATTTTTTCCAAAAATCATTTTATGTATAAAGAGACCATGCACGTTAATACTTGGGTATGAACAAAATTTGAGAACGCATAGTGGTTTTAAATATAGCCGGTTCCATTTCTGATTGCAATATTTTAGTATTATTTGTGTTTTCATATTAATGTATTTGATGAATATGTATATACAGGTCTCACTTTTTTCCTTTTAAATTTGGAGTCACTAAAATAAAAATAAGAAAATGTCTGTCTTTAATGTTTTCAGTGGTGTTTGTGACTGCAGCAGTTAAAGGAACTTTGCTTTCCAATATACGTACAATGATCATTTGTATTTAACTCAGTTCTAGGAGTCATTTGAAATATCTAGGTTTTCTAGAAATCATATCTACATAACAATGACCAGGGAAGTGAATAGTTTTTTATCCCATCTCACTAACAGATCTTGTAATAGAAACAGATATAACGATTACATCCAAGAAAACTTTTTTTTCTAAACAGAGTGCCTATAGGACTTAACCCATTCTTTCCAGGTTGATGTCCCTCTTTCCTCTCAGCTCTGATGAACTAGTGATTTATTCTAGTTTTAACGCTCTTTGCAAATAGGTCTGGCTCCATCTTGAAGACTCACTCTTTGCCTTTATTTTAATATATTTATCTTCTCACTATACTAATCATCACAGATGAGAGTGCTGAAAAGCAGTTAAGATTACCTATCCAAACTGCTTCTTGATATGGTTAAATCTGGCTTATTTTATTAACATATATTCCAGTCATGAAAGGACATTTACTCACAGTGCTGCCTATCTTAAGACTTCTAGGATCAAAAGACATTTCTAAAGTAAAGCTTCAAAGCTCAAATTGCCAAAATTATGAGCAGGTAGACATGATCACAAGGTGGCGTTTGTTCAGGTTAAGGTGTCCTTAAGACTTTATAGTTCTTTTACTAGAAGCCTTAGCCCTTAGCTGAGCCATGGTAAGAGACCTTGTATTTGCACTTCCCTTCATATATTAAGGGAAACAATTGGGTTTTAAACAACTCCATTTTGCTTTGCATTTGCAGCAAACTAAGATGTGAACAGAGGGATTACTGCAGCTCAGATGAGGATCAGCAATTTTCAAGTGTGGAGCAGTAACTTCCTGAAGTCATATCAATATTCCTCTGATCTTCTAACATGCTTTTTTGCTTTTATTCTCTGGCACATCGGAGTTCTAGTTACACCAAATCAATCTCATTCTACGAGCATTTTTCTAACAGAAGTATGTGACTATTTTCTAGTCCAGGGCCTTCATTTCTACGTTATAAAATATTAGACACCTACTCCAATGATCCCCCGCAAAAAAAAAAAAATAAAAAAATTTGTAGGACTAGTGTCTGAGGCTATATTTTGGGTGCAGAATACTGGGTCACCACTAAGCTAATGCTAGTACCTGCCAAATAGTTAGTCACCAGACTGTAGATTGAGAGCCACTTCATGTACCTTTTATTATTGCATTAAACTACTGTTAAGGACTTGAGTTTGAGACTTGGATTCCCACTTCAAAGCTCACATTCTTTAATCTTGTTCTTTGAGATAAAGAGTTTTCCTTATTTGTTAGAGCAGCTGATCCCCAAGCTGCCACATCTTCCATCTGATTGGTAACACAGCTTAACATAATTTTATCTATTAACAGTAAAACAGCCCTAAGATTGCTTTTTCCTGTAATTATATTTTTAGCTTTATCCTTTCCAGATGACTCTTGGAAAGACTCTAGAAGTAGCCATTTGAAGATTAAAGGTTTCATCTTCTTGAGAAATTATTGTTGATTTCTTCTTTAATCACAGGTTTTCTACAGAGACTGCCTTCTTACAAACATTTTGGCATAGCAATCAATGACTGGAAAATGTTTGCAGACAACCAGCACCGTTTTGTTTTCCAGAGCTGGTATTTCAATAATCCATGAAAATCCTCATGGAATTTAAGAAGTGTCAGTAACCAAAAGACAAAGCTGGCGTATGTGAATGAAGTACCATAGATGTGATGAAACTGGTGTCATCTGACAGCAGCGGAGAGTAACTGGACCTGCACAGTCAGTTCAGTCCCCAATGACAACAGAGCACAACGACATGAGGTTTCTTAAGATGAGGAAAAAAAAAAAAAGAGAGAAATATTCAGGGAAAAGATAGCAGAGAAATAAATGTCAGCGTAAAAGACATTATCTGTTTTGTACCGAGGAAGAATGATTGCCACTAGGGAGGTACAGAAGCTCTACTTCATGACCCACAGAAAGTTTTATTTTATTTTATTTTTGTTTCTGTTTCAACCTATAATCCTACCTGCTTTTACTGAACATCCCACCATGCTGCTCAGTTACCTGGAAAAAATACTTTTATGCTTTTCAGAAGTTGTTGAAATAAAGAGCAACGTTTTAACTGAAACTTTTAGATATTGCCACCTTGCCTGCTGAAGGTTACTAAATTGAGATAAGTGAAATAACGTCTCTCTGTTGAATTTGAAAAGGCTTGTAAAATTTGGACAACCAAAAACTTATCAACTCCCACCAAAGCTTTCTAAATTGAACATGATAATCTTTGTGAAAGTCTCATTAACTGAGGGCAAGAATGTCCAGATTTAGATTATTTCACTTCATAATGCCACAGATCTTATAATACAAGTCTTATTCTTTAGATAAAAACTAATCATAAAATTCAGAAAAAATCCCACTCCTTATGTTGTCCTAAAATTGTTCTGCATAGCATAGATGAAAGAAAAACCACGGATGGAGCTTTGTGGTTGAGAGCTGTCTGTTAAAATTCAATATTATACTAGGCCTCTCGTTTTGTACTATAAAACTAGATAAGAAAATAAAATATAATAATTATTATAGTAATCTCCAGCTGGAAAGGTACATTAACATGAATAATAAAAGCTTGGCCTTTATGAACACTAATATGTTTTATTGAAACACTCGTTAAATACAACCATAGGGTTGGCCTTCAAATAGAATGATAGAATCGTAGAATCATAGAATATACCCCGAGTTTGAAGGAACCCGTAAGGATCATCAAGTCTGATTCCTGGCTCCACACAGGACCAGCCCAATCAGAGCAGATGACTGAGAACATCGTCCAGGCGCTGCTTGAACTCAGCCAAGCTCGGTGCTGTGACCACCTCCCTGGGGAGCCTGTTCCAGGGCTCCACCACCCTTTTGGTGAAGAATCTTTTTCTGATATCTAACCTAAACTTTCCCTGATGCAGCTTCATGCCATTCCCATGCGTTCTGTTGCTGGACACCAGAGGGAGGAGATCAGCGCCTGCCCCTTCACTCCCCCTTGTGAGGACGCCGTAGGC
>VWZZ01002132.1:10943-28315 GCA_013399095.1 Psophia crepitans | reverse complement strand
AGGGCAGGGAGGCAGGACAGTTGATGTCATTGCAGAGCCACTCTGACCTTTAACTGTAATACCAATAGCGGAAGGTCCCTGATGAGGAGATTCCTGGTGACTGGGAAAAGGCAAATATGATTTCCATCTTCCAAAGAGCAAAAAGGAAGACTGGGGGAACTGCAGGTAGGTCAGCCTCACGCTAGTACCAGGGAAGTCTATGAACTGAATCCTCTTGGAAGGCATGTCTAAATGAACAAGGAATAAGAAGGTGACAAGGAACAGTCAGCACAGAGATGCCAAGGGTGAAATTGTGCCTGGTCAGCATGAGTGCTTTTCATGATGACTAGATCTTCGGGAGACAGTAGAATACTTGAACTACCATGGCACCCTGGTAGCTAAATTAGGAAGATATGGACTTAATAAACAGTCTTAAAGGTGATTGAAAATCTAGCTTGACCTGTAAATATAAGTCACAGCTGTAAGTCTAACTGACAGCATGTTAAAAGTGGTGTCCCTCAAAAGCCAACATAGAAGGAAAAGCTGAGGAAGCTGGATTTGTTCTCCTGGAGAAGAGAAGGAAAAGAGAGTGTTTTATTGCTGTCTTCAACGGTTTACCCCCAGTCAACAACCAAGCACCACACAGCTGCTTGCTCACTCCCACTTCCCCCAGCAGGATGGGGGAAGAGAATCGGAAGAGTAAAAGTGAGAAAACTTGTGGGCTGAGATAAATGCAGTTTAACAGGTAAGGCAAAAGTCACACAGGCAAGTAAAGCAAAACAAGGAATTAATTCACCAGTTTCCATCATCAGGCAGGCATTCAGCCATCTCCCAGAAAGCAGGACTCCATCACGCCTAACGGTGACTTGGGAAGACAAACACCATCGCTCCAAATGCCCCCCTCTTCCTTCTTCTTCCCCAGCCTTATGTGCTGAGCCTGACATCATATGGTATGGAATATCCCTTTGGTCAGTTGGGGTCAGCTGTCCCAGCTGTGTCACCCCCCAAGTCCTTGTGCACTCCCAGCCTCCTCGCTGGTGGGGTGGTGCAAAAAGCAGAAGAGGTCTTGGCTCTGTGTAAGCACCGCTCAGCAGTAACAAAAACATGTCTATATAACAAACCTACCTCTATATTATCAATACTGTTTGCGGCACAAATCAAAAACCTATCCCCATACTAGCTACTATGAAGAAAAATTAATTCTATCTCAGTTGAAACCAGGACAGACAGCCTAAGAGGGTCTGTAAAGAATATGGAGCCAGAATGTTACCACAGCTTCATGTTGAAAGGATGACAGGAACAGTTACAAACTGCTGCAACAGAACTTTCGGAAAGATATTAGGAAAAAAAAAAATGTGTTAATCATTATAAGAACTAGAAGTTTTGTAAAAAATATGCCCATGAAGATTATAGAATCTGCCTCATCGGAGATTTTAAAAACTCAGCAAGAAATGCCCTGAGCAGGCTGATCTATGTTCAGAGTTAGGCCTGCTTTCAGCAGGTGTTTGAATTGGAAGACCTTAGAAATCCCTTCCACCCCAAATCATATAACAAACCTAATCCCCTATCTCCAATCTGTTCTGGCTTCCAAGGTCATTCTTGAAGGCTGAGATCCCAAAGTCCAATCACAATTAGCAAAGTCAATTTACCACGTGGTATTTGTGATTTTTGGTCATGCCTCTGTGTGTGAACCTGGTGAAGAAATAAGCTTATTCTTAAAGTTTCTGAATGTATGTGGGTATACCAAGCAAGGCTGAGAACAGCAGATCTCAAAAAACATGTTATATGCAACTTCTGACCTTTATTGTGCCTGGCACTGTTAGGAAAATCTAAATGAGTGTCTCTGTTGTACAATGTGCAACAAGGAATAATCTTTTTTTGGTTTGGGGTTTTTTTTTAATAGCTTTGAGTTTATAACCACTTGATAATGGAGAACTGTAGCAATAAAGCGTGATCATCATGGTATGAACAATAGTTAGTTATACAGAGAAGTGTGTTTGAAGCTCAACTTTGATAGCAACTGCTTGTTTTGGATACTGCTTCTTTTAATCAAAGCTAATGCTATTTAATCTGCTAACCTAGCCCTGCTGGCTATCATCTGATGTATAGCCACACAGAGTAGTACAAAGCTGAATATTTTACATGAAGAACAGGGCCTGAGTGTAAGCACTAAGCAGTAATTCTTTAAATCTCTGTGGGAGGAAGTTTAGGGTATATGCATCTGAAAATCCCCTAGGGATTGGTGTGACATTGCTATCTGGTATGATGTAGAGTCAGAGAAGATTAGGAAAACCTTTCTGATGGACTAAAGCTCTTTAATATAGCAAAATTCTCAAAAATATTAAGAGAGCATAATTAAGGATGCATGCTGTAGATCTATAATATACCCCCTTTTTTTTTTACGTGCTACAATATGTCAGAGTGTGAAAAAGCATATTTTAAAATGACAGGTTAAAAAAAAGTAACATTCAACTATTGGCCTTACACATACCAAGCTAAACTGTTGGATTCAACCCCCTCAATTTCCTTTGGCACATTGTTACCACACTTAAAAACACAGTTTTCTTTCTTTTTCACTCAGAATTTTCTCTTCAACTCCTCTGCTTGAACCATAGCGCTTTATTTGCAAGAGCAAAGGAGTGGGTTTGATCCTCTCCTATTACTGAGAATATAAAATACCTTTATTAAAAACAAATACAAACATAGTTTACACACGAGGAATAAGACAGTACAATGTATTTCGAATATCTCTGTCATGATTTAGAAGTTATTGTGGAAGGCTTTAAATTGAGTGCACAGCTCATTGATAGTTGTCATTTTCATCGCAAAACACATAGACTGTTGGAAGAGAAACCTTGTAACCCAGCAGTTAGTTTTCTCCATATTAAAAGGTTTGAATTACTGCTCTTGCATTGAGGGTGAAGACCTTCCCCAGAGTAAAGACAGTATGAGAATGGAGGGGAATTCTTCACCTCTACAAGTCGTGAAAAAAACTTAAATAAAAAAGCACTGTAATGGGACACTGAATTAAGAGTGCTAAGGAGAGCAAAAGGCTTTAGTAAGTGATGCCCCCCAGGCATCTCCTTGACATTAGGAAGAGATTACATGTTAGATGAGGCACTGGAGCAGGTTACCCAGAGAAGTTGTGAAGGCCCCATCCCTGGCCTCAAGGCCAGGTTGGATGGGGCCCTGGCCAACCTGATCTAGTAGATGACGTCCCTGCCTATGGAAAGGGAGTTGGAACCAGATGATCCTTTAAGGTCCCTTCCAACCCAAGCCTTTCTATGACGCTATGACTCTGTGATAAAAGATTTCCCAATATTCCCTCACTGATGTTAAGTAAAATCACATCATATCCCTTCTGATCATGGAGGTGTCAGACGTGAGCAGAGTGGAAAGAGCAGCTCTAGTGTTCTGCCCAAACTCAGATGATCATGCACTAAGCTGAGTGACACGAATTCATGGTTAACACCCATCACATGATTTAGTGCTCCTTCTGCAGCTTTTTTCTCGGTTCAGTTTCTTAATCTTTACCACTGTCATCCCCTCCAAAATAAGCCAGCTAGCCCTATTTACCCTTTCTCTAGGGATCTCAGTTTTGCTGACTTTTTACACTTATTTGTTATTCATGATGTGGCTGCCCTGGAAAATTCCGCCTTGATCAGCAGTTCTGTAAGGTAATGTCTCTCTTTATACATAGTTTTTCATTTCTGCCATTTGTCATGTTGCTGTCATCTTAATTTAGCCACTAGTCAGGGTTGGTCAGTTGCTTTTACGCTACTACTCCTTTGCTATCTGTAACGCCTGCATTTTCTCATGCTGTTCCCTTTTTAGTGTAGTTCAGGGTGGATCTTTGAATACTCCAAAAAAAGGAGCAGCCCACAAACACTGCTTATCTGGCCTTCAATCTGCTCTAGATAACATACTGGTCCTTAGGAGGGGTGACTAGAACCTACAACACTTTCATCACAAAAAATGCTACCTACTGGCTTTCGATCAAGTTTTACAAGAAGAAAACTAAATCAAGACCGGACGAGGATTTTTTGCATTACCACCTGATCACCTCAGTATCTTTCCCTGCAGGCACGAATTTCTTTTGTACCTAGCTCAAAAGGTCTCAGTGTGCACTGCTTCTAGAGCCACCTCTGAACCCTGGATCTGAATTGCCTTAGAAATCACTGATTCTCCTTCAGACCTGGTGCGCAGGTTTCTTCCCTTAGTGTGCTACTGTGCTAAAGCATCGGCGTTCTTTATATGAACTGCCACATCCTGCAAAGAAAACTCTGCCCTTGCTTCAGTTTGTAACTTGATCACAGTTCTCCAGAACAAATTGCTATTCACTCAGGATCTGAAAACACGCTATTTTCCCTATTTTCACCATAGAGACATAGAAAAAGGAAAAGAAACTTTTCTAACCTTTATGGTGGGAGATAAGTTTGTGCTGCAAAGTAACAGAAGAGATTTAAAAGAGCAATGACTCTAAGAGACAGTGGTGTTTGTTGATGGGGACAGTTCTGAACTGCCAATGCATAGTGATAATTTCTTGTTTTCCTCTTTTATTTTAATCATTGCAGATTTTAAGAAAGGGAATGTCATTATGCGTTGGCAGGTACATGTTGATAGAAGGAAGCTGCTGACAGAGCAGAATTGGCATAGTGTGCGAGCAAATGGTATTAAGCAATTAATTTACAATTCTACTTTAAGTGACTGTGCTGGAGTTTACAAATAAGGTAATATTAAATGACTGGCAGAAGAAAAGACAGGCCCTTCATTTACATCCACTGATGGTCATCAATGAAAAGGAATAAAACACAGGCATTTTTTTGGGCAGTACTTCCATGAATGTGCAAGGCCTTCAATAAAACAGACAGGGTCAAATTCGTCTCTGTCTGCTAGACACACTTTACTTCTGGATGTTGGACAGAGCTTCAGATAGCCTAAACGTTTATTATTCCATTGGTTCCGTTTGAGACATAATGATTTATGACCATTAAAATCCAGTATCACGTGTTTGTAAAGGGTATAAATCAGAGTAGAGACTGATCCATTGATTTTCCTCCCACTTCCGTGTCCATGCCTTGTGCTGGGCAGTGCTTTCTATTTTCTCACTGGTTCTTACAGGTACAGTCTGCAGCAATTTTAGTCACTCCTGTCCAGAGGTATAACAACTTCCAAACAAGTACATTGTTAAAAAATAATTTAACATTTTCTTTCTAATCAGAGAGATAATGAATAATAAACCTGAATAGTAAAGAGTTATAAATGCTGATATGAGCTCATTGTATAAGAAGTTACTTCTATTTTAACTATTACATTTTAGTCAGTCATGCTGTAGTTTAAATATATGTAGATGAAATACTATAATGACGTTGATGCTCTAAATAATGATTACGGATTTTATGAACCCTTGAGTGGACTCAGTTTATATTTCTAATCTGTATGAATGACCTGCCATCTCTGCATATCAGATCATTAGTGGAGATTTATACAGATAATATAGTAATTTATTATGGTTCTCTAAGATTTCTACATGTAGGTTATGTCGTGATTTCAAGCATGAATGGTGTCAATGATTTGCTTGAACTAAATAATTTATCACTAGAAACAAAAACAAAGACCGACAAACTGGGTGCTATACTGTGAATAAGTTGATCTGCTAGTGGTAGATCAAAAATAGTGTCTATTAGAAATCTTTTTGCAATAAAAAAATATGTAACATGAGTTCAACAAACAATATGGAAGATGTTACACAATATACATGAAAATGAATCATGGTTATCAGCAAACTAGTATTGAACTTGGTTTGTGTACTGTTAATTTAATATGACTAGTAAATCCATAAAATGGCTGATCTGCACTTATGATTAGATAGATTAATTTCTTCAGTCACTTGCAGAGTCATGTCTTCGGTGATTTCAGCCTGCATCAGTGTTTAACATCCCTTTAACTTCTTTTTGCATGAAACAGTCAATGAAATGCAGTCTAATCCTATGTTACTTAATCAAACAAAATTTATATGAAGATCAAATATTTAAACTGTCTGGAAAAAGACTAGAGGTTTGATTCACTGATTTATAAAGGGATTTTCTAAGTGCCTTTGTAGCCTTGTAAAACCGGTCACATGCCTCAAGAGGAAGAGTTTTGCATATTTATACCTTTGTATAAAAAGCCTTAGTACAGAATCTTTTACACTAATGTGGTTTTTTAATTACCTCTGAAGAATTTAATTACTTAAAGGTATATATCGCTAATTTAACTTGGCATTTTAGAGTAAAAAAGCAACACTCTACAATTCTTGGCCATACTGTAAATAAGGGAAACATTTCACAAATTTGATTTCTTCTTCTACAAATAGTTTTGTACTGGGCTGGTGCCTCCTGTACTTTGGTATGCCTTTGACGTCATGTCACAAATAGTAAATGCAGTGAAGGTGCAGCATCACAGGCTTCACTTTGTGCTAGTAATCAGAGAAAGCATTCATGGCACTGTGTTGCTTTAACCGGCTGAATCCCTTGATGTCATGTCCTGAGCTGCTGTAGCTGCTACCTAAAGCAAGTTGGAGTACGCACTTCCAAGTGCCACACCCATACCTGCCCTTTAGTATACGGAGAGACCGACAGAGCCAAAGCATCCTCAGATGAATGTGTTGTATTTCGGATAAATAATGGCCCTGTTTCTGTTCAGGTTTAAATTCCTTTCTTAAGATTAACACCACAGGTTGGTATGATTCTAATTCTGAGAGATTAATTTTATCAACACACATATTTCCATGTCTCTAGGAAAAAAAATATTATTTTGGTTGGACGTGATGATCTCAGAGGTCCTTTCCAACCTTAGTGATTCTATGATTCATTTGACAGTTTTGACAATTCCATGTAAATTTTGTCTGTATGAAGAGGGCCTGCCTGATGACTTTGCATTACATCCAAAATAAGCACTATTTTGACTAGGGCAAGTGGCACTATTCAATAAAATATCCAATTTTAAAATACTAGTACTAGAAAACCTATAATTCTTTTCAAACCTCTCAGAACAGTCTTTTCCTTGGCCTAATTTTCAACTCATCCTTACATTTATAGACTTTGCTACTATTTAAAGCACTGCTACTTTGCACTCAACGACTTCATGACTGCTGAATGGAATGGGATTAAAAGATAGGTCATCCTGCATAGCTGTCAGTAAGGAACATTTTAAGATAGTGTTGGATACATTTCCTTTCTATTTCCAGTCACTTCTTTAATCAAGATAACTACTATAGAGAAAACAATGTATAAGGTACAATGGGGCATATTATATTATCTCACGGTGCTTAAAACAGTTATATGTTATTTCATAGCAATAAAAGTACATGCTCTGTAATCACTACATTCCTCACATCCACTATATACTGACTAATACAATGAATAAAGAATCCATCTTAGGGTTTGCTAATAATATCTAAATTTATTTGCAATCCATGTTTGAATAATTATATTGCATATATTGCCTTGTCTGCTTTTTATACCAATATTTGCATTTGGAAAACAAAGAAATGTTTAATTTCAATATTTTATTTTCTGTTGTGCTGCTAGTTGTATCATTGTGAATGATATTCAAGCTACTTCAGACAATTATTTTATTATTTTACTAGTAAGATAAAAATGATACATGTATGTCTAATTGGTAATAGAAATAGAGTAGAATAGAATCCTGCTGAATGTGCAGGACTGTGTACTTGACAAGTCCAGCTCTTGCTTTGGCATCCATGTAGTATTTCATTTTAACTAAATCCCTTTGAGAAGGTGCAGAGTAAAAGTTCATAACTCTCCCCAGAGTGTTTTGGATGAATCAGGCCTGTTATGATACAGTACGCATCCACACATTCACATGCTTCTTAGCTATCTTCACAGGATAGCAAGAATTAAATGAAAAACTCACCTGGGCACCTTACACAATGGGAATACAGGAAAGCTTGGCATTCTCACACTAATTTCCAGAGAGATATTTCACTCTTACACTTTCTCAGTGCTCCAAGTATTTTACTAGGGGTTTCTTGCAAAAAC
Organism: Psophia crepitans; assembly: GCA_013399095.1. Lineage (NCBI taxonomy): Eukaryota > Metazoa > Chordata > Aves > Gruiformes > Psophiidae > Psophia > Psophia crepitans. The sequence continues at coordinate 20,294 of VWZZ01002132.1, read as the reverse complement.
TCAATATGAGCCTATGAAAAGTGAAATGAAAACCACACTCTATTTGCTCCAACATCTGTATAAATTTTCTCTAGAAGTAAAGAAATTTGCTGTGAATCTTATATTTCTGGGGAATAAAGGCTAAAGTTTCCAATTTATGGTTACGCTTTTGGGGTGGGTTGGCCTTGGCTGGCTGCCAGACCCTCCTCATCCAGTCACTGCTCCTCCTCATCAGGACTGGGGAGAAAATAAGATGGGAAATCACATGGGTCAAGATGGAGACAGGGAGATTACTTATCAATTAGTGTCATGGGCAAACAGACTTGACTTGGGGGAAATTATTTCCAATTAAAATTAGAGTAGAATGATGAGCAACTGGAAACAAGAACCAAACCAAACCAAACCGAACCAAACCAAACTAAACCAAAAAATGTTTCCTCCACTATTCCCTTCTTCCCGGGCTCAACTTCACTTGTTGTTTCCAACTCCTCCACTTTCTTTAGCTCCAAGCAGCGCAGGGGGTTGAGGAATCGAGGCTGAGGTCAGTCCATAAACCTTTTCACCTGCTGCTGCTTCTTCCTCATGCTGTTGCCCTTCTCCAGCATGGGTATATCCCAGTCCTTCAGGAAGACTGCTTCAGTGTGGGTCTCTTGCAAGTCACAGCTCCTGCCAGCAAACCTGCTCCAGACTGGTCCTCCATGGGCTGCAGAGGGACAACCAGTTTCACCATGATCTTCACCACAGTCTGCAGGGGAATCTCTGTTTCAGCACCTGGAGCATCTACCGCTCCTCCTTCTTCACTGACCTGGGTGTCTGCAGGGCTGTTTCTCACTCTTTTGTTGTTCCCTTCTCTGTTGGGCATTTTTGCCCTTTCCTAAATCCGTTTTATAATATTTTGGAGGAGATTTATGATTTTGTATTTGATAATCATTTGTAAATTGTGAATCTGAAAGATGTACGTTACTATTACAGTAGTCTATCCAGTTTTGGTAGGAAAAATCCTACAGTAGTTTAAAAGCTGAGTGTTATTAATATCTTCTAGCAATTTTTTAATAGGCAGGAACTACAAATTTTGTTTGTGAAGAATTTGATGAACTATGGTGCAACACCATGAAATGGACATTATCCAACAGCTGTATTGGTCTGAGAAAGTATTTGTGCTTTGCCTTCTTAATGCTTAGTTCATTGTATCATGAGGTATTCAAATCTTCCTATATTACTGACTATTAAACTATCCATGAGATAAATGATTTTCAAGGCATAGTGACATGTAGACTCTGTTTGTTCTGTGTCTTTTTTTATTTTATTTTATTTTATTTTATTTTATTTTATTTTATTTTATTTTATTTTTAATATGTCAATCTATGCAAGTTTTAATCACAGTAGAAATTCAGGAAGAATACTTGCAAAACACTTCTCCAATTGAATTAGACCTCGGCTATCCAGAATATGAGAGACTTATGCTTATGAACTGGATGTATTTTCAAACTCAAATAGGACAAAGTGGTTTAATTTCTTCTGATGTGATTTCTGTTTATCACCTCAACACAGTCTGATCTGTCCTTACTGACCAATTGCTTACTGTTTCTCTATGATTGTGGCAATATCTTGATCTCCAGTTCATAAAAGTAATAGCTTAAACAAAAGAATAGTGGGTCAAATCAAAGGTCAACCTATTCCATTTGCTAGTAACAAATACTTAGAAAAGCAAATATGAACAATGCAATGCTACAGTCGTATGTACCCAAAACACTCCACTTCTCACAATTTAATGTTCAGCAGTTTTTTGGGTCACAGAGGGCTTGGTGGTATTTAATAACTGTAAGTAGGATTTTTCTTACATGAATGTACCCAGTTCTTTTTGAACTCAGGTAATCATTTGCCTCTGCAGCATTTTGTGGCAAAGAGATTCCAACTTAGCTACATAGAAAGAAGATTGTGTTTTATCTATGACCTTCTAGTTTCACTGGAACTGCTTATTCTGTCCTGCACGAGCCAGCAAACAACTGAAGCTGATTGCCTCAGCCCCTTCTGTTTGTAAATACTGTTACCGGCTGTCCTCTCCATTGTCTCTTCTGCACACTGAAGACTGTTCATCCCTAATTACGGCTGTCTTCTGCTTTCATCCCTAATTACGGCTGTCTTCTGCTCTTCACTGTACTTTTTCTATTTCTTCTATGCCCCTTTTGTTTCAGACATAGGGTTCAAGGTACAGTCCTTGAGTCTCTAAGCAGAATTACCCTACTCATCTTGTAGGGCTTCAGAGCTGATTTCCAAGAATGCTTCCTACATACCATAGCACTCTGGCTGGCCCAGATCCAAATTGCCTATTAGTGAAAAGGTAAGGAACTGCTGAGGAAAGCAGAAAAGCATACATGGTTGCAAGGGAAACACAGTATTCCTCTTTACCCAAACCATTGTGGAAAATAATTATCACCTCCAGAAGGCTGAACTGTGCTGTCATTTCAACCCTACAAACACAGTTTGAAGAGTACTTCCATATCATTTGGGATGAAAGAGGCTCAGCTAAAGGCAGTAACACTATCATTCTTTTAATGGTTGCCTTGAATTAAATTACACAATCTCTGAAAAGAATTATCAAGGGGCTGAGATGATGGGAAAAAATTAAGAAGACTAGAAAAAAAAAAGTCATTTAAAGACATCAGATGAGCTAGGTGATGCTATAGATTAGCTGTAGGTTGGGGGAAAATAGTATCACCTGGAATCCAAATGTGAAACTTAGACCCTATCTTTTATTGACATGCAAGCAATCAGTAAATATGAAATACAGAATGGTCCTACACCTTATCTCCTCTTTTTACCATATTTCTCAATTTATTTCATATTGTCAGTTTCTCAAAACTTTCTACATTTTATGTATTGTGTCATTGTTCATTGGGGTTTTTTTTTTGGATGACACTTCGCTTTCTGTCCTCTTGAAAATGCCTCTCTTCAAAATGCTGTTGTCATTACATGTCCTGCAAACATTTTTATGCCTCAGATAAATGACTGGGCATGGTTAAGTAATAAAAAATCCATTCTATTTCTATGTATTTACGATATTTCCTGTCACTGATAATCTGTCTTGTCAATTAAATGGAAGTATTTGAACAACTCTTTATCTATTCATTTGAGTAGTTGGTAGCACAGTGACAGAAAGATACTTCTAAATCTCGGAGGAAAAGTCTTAGATTAATAATATCTAGCAGTTTTCTTTTTAGTTAATGTATATAAAACTCTAATATGCCTTATTATCTGTGGCTACAACACACCTACAAGACCTCTGTATATGAAAAATTGCTGGACTGAGAAGGAACTTAAAGGGAATTGAAAACCTTCTGTCCTACCTACCCTAGAGTCTGCAGTGACAGAAAGTCTGTAGCTGTACTGGTAATTACCCAATGACATTTATCTCTTTCCCCATTTTCATAGCCTCGAGACAGAGCAGTCCCTCCTCCCAAAATAATCACACAGTCTAGAGGTTTGAGATTGTATCTCTGCCTGAGAAACAGTTTGAGAAGAAAATTTGCAAATACTTGAGTGGAATAGCACTAGCTGCAATGCTGGCTTAACTGAGTCCCTAAGTTTTTTGACTGAGACCAGAAGTTACCAGCTGCAATCATCTGAGCAGTTTGGTTCATTCTTGTGGTTACCATTGTTCTCCCATTTGATCAAAGGTTGTTTTGCTTACCTCGCACCTGTAGCAACAAATCTTAGGTGCATCATGGAGCACCCTGTATCTCTTCAGTCTTCACAAGATCATGTTTTTTCCCCACAAACTCCCTTTTTATTGCATTTTGCAAATAAAGTCAGTTCCTCAACTTCTTTTTTCATATTTTTCTGCTTTATCTGCAATGTAAACAAAGTGAGTCAGAAACACTTTCGTGTGTAAGACTGTTAGGTACCTCCCTGTGGAAGAAAACTGGGAAGAGAATGACTTGTCCTACACTGTTTTGATAGACAGCGTTGATAGTGTTTTCTTCTCTAGACTAAATGCCCATTTTGTATACAGTTTGTCACTACTGTTTCTTTTATTTCAAGTTACAGATTGAAAAGATTGTTTCAAGTCTACAAATAGCTGAAGAATAAGAACAAAGTAATACCAGTTTAGTCAACTGTAGTTGATTCTACATCACTGAAGTCAACAGTGGTTATTACTTTTACCCTAACAGAACTTGCCCTTAGAACTAATGTCTCACTTCTGCTCGCATTGTATTTTATTAAAACATGTATTTAAAATTAAATCAGTACCCTGAATTTCTTTTTCAAACAAGATCACTTTAAATTAGGTTTGTTGGAATACCAAAAATCAAGCCAAAGATTTATGCTACAAATTAAGAGACAGATATAAAAACTATAAACTAAATTTTTAATTTTAAATTTAGGCCTCAACTTCTCATACCACATTTTCATCGAGTTTTTGTGGTAGAGAAAGTCAGCTTAGTTGCTTCTTCACAATACTTCAAGAAGTACATAATCTCGTATTTCTAATCTCTGTAGTATTACGAACTTTCCTTTGGGCAGCAAACAATGCTTCATTTCTTGTTTACAAACAAGAAATTATTTATTCAGAAGAGAACTTCCACCCCTTCTCCTTTTTACAAAATTCACTCAATATTTCAGGGCTATTTCAGTCTCCTTCAAAAAACTCTATAAAATATATTTTTTAACACTAAACTACGATAGAACACTAAGATCTGACATCTTTTTTTAAATGTCAATGCACGTGTTCTTCAGCCAGCAGAAATGAATAACCTTAACTCCTAGAAATAAGCAAAAATACTAAGCATGTATCTCAACTCCATAAACTTTGCGACCCAAAGGTCATGAATTCATGCATTTATCCCTGTGAAAGGCATTGCCTTCATTGACTTGGCTTCTTTCTAAGCCTGTTTTGGGAAAATCTGTCTGCTATGCCAATATCTAGTTATCAGTTCACAAACTTGCCTGTGCAAATCTCATGACTTCTTGGACATGTAGGACTATGAATTGTTTTCATATTGTGGTTTTCAGAACCATGATGTCAGTCTGCCAGTTCCCGCTATACCAACATCCATGTTTAAAAAAAAAAGATAGAACTTTTTTACTACAGACCCAATATTAACAGCATAGTTAGTAGGCCTAGTGACAGACATAGCTATTTTTGAGTTAGTTCTCCACAAGGTTTCTCCTTCCACTTACAGGGCTAATAAGCAATCAAGGCCCTTGCACAGCCTGATGGTTGAAATCCAGTACTTATGACAAAACCTTCCACTAAGCATAGCTTTCACTGGTGAAAATCATGTGAAAATAAGTGAAATTTTACACTATTATACACTCAGTGTATGTAGTACATGACTGCAGTCTTGCCATGTGTCTCAGAATCAAGCATGTTGTGCAGAATGTAGAAACGACGAAAGCTCCATAATGCTTGGTTCATCTTAGATTTTGTATTCTGCCATTGTGCTCCAGTTCTTCAAGCTCAGTTTTTCTATTTTCCAAATAAAAGTCATCCCATAATACAAAGATAGGCTTTGAAATAAAGTAAATGCAAGGAAGGTTTCCTTGTAACAATAATAATTTTGGCAAACTGAGATAAAAATGTAAAGGTAGCGGTATTACAGAACAGTGTGAAATAAAGCAGCATTTTCTTGAGATTTTCTTGCCAAAAGGAAAACTGGAAGCTCTGTTCTAACCTTAGCTATCTGAGCCTAATTACTTAGTTTACCTCTCTTAAATATTGTATTTCATCATAACTTAATGCTAGGATATTTCTCAGCTAATGCTCCCTTTGTTCATAATCCCAGAGGTATTTCAGAAATAGCTTCTCTTGTACTCTCATATACCAGGTTGTCACCATAAGTATTTTTCTCACATCTACAAGTATACTATTTTATCCACCCCTGTTCACTTCCCCAAAGTTCCTGCTTAATCTTCCCAGCCAGCGTTCAGAATATATTTGCTGCCCTGCTATCATTCTCTGACTCCTTATCTGCTTCAAATTCTAACACATATTTCCAATTTTCAATACTATATTAGACTAATATCACACTGACATGGCACATGGCACTTGAAGATATTTAACAAGTGTACTTTTTATTTAAATACTTTCAATATTCTGTAGATGTTGCATCTACGTGTTTGAATGCAGAACAGGACTTCTAAAGACTATCTATAGAATTCAACTACAAAATAAAAAGGCAAAAAAAAAGGTGAAATGAAAGTAGGACGGGATCCAGAAAATCCAAGTTTTACTTAACCTGGAACTTTGGCAACCCCATAAAACAATGCGCTGGCTCTCCAGGATGGCCTGCCTCTGCAGGTGCCTAACTTTGCTAGCTAGAGAGTTCTGGATCTGCCAGAACTTAAATTTCCCAAATATTTTCAGAATGCGGGCAAATTTTCATTCAGATGCTAGCCTCTCCCCATGACTCTTGCAGTTCAGGTGTAGACAGAGAAAATCCTGACTTTTCCCAAGTCCCCAGATAATTGCCTCCAAATTATCTGCGGTCAGTACTGTATTTATAAAATATATTCTCTCCGTTAACTACACATATAAATTTCCATGGTTATTTTGCACATACTGGACAGTTCTGATCCCCAATCTTAGTATTTAACCTTTAAAAACACATAAAAATTAAGTTTTAAAATGTCACTTTCCAATTGACAAGTAAAATTCATTTTGCCTGAATGAACATTAGTCTTAATATGGATGTTTCCGTGTAAATTATCTTGTCCAGTAATAACAACTATCTATTTTTTCTAAACAATAAATATAAATAAATAATAAATATAACTAAAATATTGTTCTCATGCTGGCCCATAAAATGATTCACTCTTGTTCATAGCTTCTGTACTGCAAATGTGCTTTATAGTACACATATCACTGGAAAAATATGGACAGAAGTTGATCTTCATACGTTCATCTCCCTTCAGTTACCTTTTAATTAAGCTTACATGTAGAAAATCCTAGCTGAGGGAAAGAAACTAGAAGATAAGAAGTGGTATTTAATTCTTCCAAAAAGCAAACAAGACAAAGTAGAAACAGGTAACGGACAGCAGAGAAATAACTGCCAGCGATTTCCAGTTGCCCCTCACCTTCATGCTTACACCCTCCTGTACAGATATCTTCTCACTCAAAGACAATATCTTCTTGTGAAGCGACATTTTTAGAGAAAATTTGTCTACTCTTCTTTTCCCTCCTTCTCTGAAATGACAGTCATTTGGCAACTACAGATAACTAGCATGTTTTGCTAGGATCAATATATTAAAAAATAAATTGCCATATTCAAGAAAGCATTAAAATAATGATGTTCCAAGAGAGAAACCTCAAAAATCAAGACCTCCATGCATACTTGAATGTGGGTATGTAACGTATATTTTTAAAGCACAGCTAAGATTCTGACAATTTTATAGCATTACTGGTTTAAAAACATTGACTTTCAACAATCCCATTATCCCATTCAGTCAGAAAGTGAATCTGCCAAAAAATCACAGGAGTGGAAACATGGAAAATAATCCTTTGCTAATATCTTTTAGTTTATGTCAGTATATTATGTATTCATTGACCTGTTCAGAACAATGTGAATATGCATGTACACTTATTTACAGGACCTTGTAGATCATCTGAGCTTTCAGGCTCTATTTTTTATATAATATTAAAATAGTAATAAAATAGGGACTTCAGACAAGCAAAACAAGTCCACAGATTCACAAAGTTCTGCAATTCGTTTCTAATAGTAGCATTAGCAAAGGTTGGAGAGTTTTGGTTTTTTTTTCTTTACTAAACAAACACACAAGGATAGGATTTTGTTCCTGTACAGTTCCCATTAAGGGATGAGCTGCCACTTCCAGCAGCTCTGGAGCCAGGGACTACTCCTGACCAGACACTGGAGCACAGTGTCACCCAGTGTCTCCCAGTGTCTCTCTCCAGGCTGAGGGATGTGGCCGCTGCTTTCCCATTTGCAGGTTGAAACAGTAGTGAGGCTGAGCACATACCCCAGATGTGCGCGTGCACACACACACACACACACACCGAGGACAGTAGTGGTGCCAGCTACACCAGTGGCCACAGACCAGACACAGCACTGCCTTCAACAGCACCTACATGCATGACTCACATAAAACACGAACAGCTAAGTTCCCTCCTCTTCTTTGGCTGATCAGGGCTGAAGCTCACTAGTGAAGGCACACACATGACACTCTACAAGTTCACATGCACATTTACAGTCCCCTGAGTATCAGCAAGTCCCCTCAGTCAATCTGGCACCCCTTCATGCATCTCCATCTCTATTACGTGCACCAGGGGTCACCTATTTGCCAGCTAGTTCAGTCTGAAGTTTGTTGGTGAGCCACGTATACATGTGCCCATGCACACATGGTTTGGGGAAGAAATAAACATTTTCTCCCCTTCAGCTGGCACCAGGCATATGAGCTGTGACATGTGGTCCTGCTTCAGCCATGAGCACTGAACTCCTCATTCTCCCAGTGTGGTTTTCAGGATGCATACTGGCCCTGTCTCAGTGTCTGGAACCAAGACCCTCACACACTCCAGTAGCTGACACCAAGACCCGATTTTTTCTCATAGCTAACACCACAGGGCAGGGATGCCCACACCCCTGCTCTGACTCCAGTTGCTGGCATGCAGTTCACTCATATCCGTCCCACCAGTAGCTGGCACTAGCCCTTGCAGCACTGATACACATGGAATAAAGAGTGAGATTACAGAGAGTTAAAAGATGTCATAAAATAGGACAGACTAGACTATGGTGACCAGGTGCAGGGCTCAGTCAGACAGCATATTGACTGGTCTCATTTTACACACAATGGGCCCTTTTAATAACCCCTTTATGCTGGAGGGTAGGATGGCTCTGCAGAGGGACTTGGACAGGTTGGATCGCTGGGCAGAGGCCAATTGGATGAGGTTTAATGTGGCAAAGTGCCGGGTCCTGCACTTTGGCCACAACAACCCCAGGCAGCGCTACAGGCTGGGGGCGGGGTGGCTGGAAAGTTCTACAGAGGAAAAGGACCTGGGGGTGTTGATTGATGCTCGCCTGGACATGAGCCGGCAGTGTGCCCAGGTGGCCAAGAAGGCCAATGGCATCCTGGCCTGTATCAGGAATAGTGTAGCCAGCAGGAGCAGGGAGTTGATCCTCCCCCTGTACTCAGCCCTGGTGAGGCCGCACCTCGAGTCCTGTGTCCAGTTTTGGGCCCCTCACTACAAGAAAGACATCGAGGCCCTGGAGCCTGTCCAAAGAAGGGCAATGAAACTGGTGAAGAGTCTGGAGCACAAGTCTTTTGAGGAGCGGCTGAGGGAACTGGGCTTGTTTAGTCTGGAGAAGAGGAGGCTCAGGGCAGACCTTATTGCCCTCTACAACTACCTGAAAGGAAGTT
>VWZZ01002132.1:0-10896 GCA_013399095.1 Psophia crepitans | reverse complement strand
TGAAGGACATGTTTTAGTGGGTAATAGGTGGTGGGGGGATGGTTGGACTGGATAATCCTTGAGGTCGCTTCCAACCTTAATAATTCTATGATTCTATGATTCTATTCCTCCTTTTCTCCTCCCCAGTTACCTTCTCCTGCAAATTCCTTCATCAGTTTGCACAGTCCCACTGAACACCACGCTCCAACCTCCAGTACCCCGGTTCCTCAAGTTTGCAACCTTATTGCTCACAAATCTTCAGTTTGCCTACAGTTTCTTGGCAATTACTGTGACTAATGAGATTTTGGTCTTGTCCTTGTCTTGCTTATTTTTGTCTGTCGGTTCTATGTGTCTGTGTGTTTTGCTTGTTGCTTCCTCCTTTATTATCCATATTTGCATTGAAAAGGTTCTTGATCAGATAATCTTAGCAAAGCAGACACTGTCACCTTCTACATCCTTTACAGATCCAGCATACTTTTACAGAACCTACTGGGGCAACCACCAGAGCTGAAAGAGAATGACTCTGTAGTGCAAAACCTGAAATAATTTTGATTTAAACAGAACAGACAAGTACTTGATCTGATATTGTTTGATTATAGGTATGATCCTCAATTAGTAATGCAGTAACAATGAGATAAAACACACTGCAGTTATCCAAGGCAATGCAGAGATTTGCTTTGATTTTTTTCTAAATACAGCTCTCTAGAAGTCAGTGAACCGAGCTATCTTTACAGCAATTTAGAAACAGCTAGTACTACCATCAAGGCTTCTGTAACCTACAAAAGCACAGAATTCAAGACATGGGGACTGTAACACCCTCTTTTCCCCCTAAGGCAAACTGTCAAAGTTGTTGATCTAAGATATGGGGCAGTTAACAAGCTTGTATCTGAAGACTGCAGAGTAAAATGGGGTTCAGAAGGAATCAATATTTCTTCCAGATAACAGGAGCCAAGGCCAAGCCACACATTAAACCAAACAATTTAAGTATAAATATCAATGTGCTGCCTGACAGGATGCCAATATATGTGCTTTAGAAGCAAAGGTATACAGCTTGGTCATATAATTAGGAATAAAGTAGCAATAAACTAAAGGCACTTCTTAAAAGCACTGAAAATGTCTGAAAGCGGCAATTGACAAAAACACTTGGGAGAAACAGCAGTACAGGCAGAACTCACTCAACTCCAGCTGAAGATCAAACTTTGCAGGACACTTTCAGAATCTCACAGGATTGGATGCAAAAGCCTTGTATCTCCAAGACAGAAATAGATCAATACTAGCAGTATTTGCAAGATTGAAACAGGTCACACTTAGGAAAGGAGATGGTATCATTTTAATGAGGAAAGAAAAGATCACAACCAGGATCCTTAAGAAGGAGACAGTGAAAAGTCATTCGCAGCACAACAGATTTAATGGTTTTCTCCTAATGAATACTGTCAGTGTAAGACAGAGGTTTGGTTTTCCCTGGAACTAAAAGATTGTGAGTTTTTTAGACGTTCAGGTTTTTTCTGAGAAAAGAGAAATGAGAAAGATCTAGTGAATTCTAGCAGGTTTTTTTCCTAGTATATCTGTATTAAATGAAAACCATACAGATACAGCTACCAGGGCAGAAGCAGCACAAAACCCCAGTACAACTGATTGTCCATCCACAGGATGACATGACTTTGTAGGTGTGATTCACTTTTATCATGCATCTTTTCTCACTGAGGAATCAAAGGAAAGAGTAAGCCCTAGTACAGAGTGAGTCAAGTCAGAACAGCCCTCTGCCAGTGTGAGGCACAGAAGACAGATGACTCATTTGAGACAAATATATCCACCACTGCTCATTCATAGTGTATCCTGCAGCAGTGCTGGAATTGCTTCCAAGATGTAAAAAACATGCTGTGATTCAATGAGTAAAACAAATTATTTTCAAAGCAAATGATTTTTTAAAGGTTTTTAAAGGCCTTTGAAAAAACAAAAGGAAGCCTGTTTCATTCCATTGGTATGGGTTTATGTTTAATTACTTTGATGATGTAAACACAGTTGTTTCTGGTTTAACTTAGGTGTGAGGGAGTCAGGCCCAGTATTGGTGATGAGAGGGATCAAACCAATAATGTAATGCTTACCAATTTAGTTGCAAAGAGATTTATCCGATTAGTACTCAGATCCACTGGGGTGATCACACGACAGATTTTGATAAAGACTTGGTTTTCAATAAATTTCACTGAACCATCTGATTACAGGTAGGCTCACTCACTATAAAGCTACAGCTTAAGCAGGGGCAAAAGGGCTAAACTGACCTTTCAGACAGATGTTGTATTTTAGAATTTTGTTGCTTAGATCTAAGGCAAATGTAGTTCAAAAATGAATTTTGCAAATGCTAAGTGAGAGTTATAGACACATGCTGAGTATCTGAGGATCAATAATATCTAAGAACTCCTAGCACTTCCCCAACTCCTGCCTGGAGTTTGCAAAATATAGTGAAAAATTCATAACAATTTCTTTGGATTAGAAATGAAGATGCTAAAGACACAGTTATCTCTTAAAAATTTCGGTTACCACAGGATAAGAATGTGCTGTGTTGCTGGTAAAGCCTATCAGGTCTGGCACATCTGATCTCAGGAGCACAGAGCGAGCCAGTTGGACACTCATCTAACTCTATGTAGAATCAGCCTCTTCAGAAGAGTCTTGAGCCTGTGACCCACTGTCCTTCAGATAATACCTCCATTTCCCCTGCATTCTGGATATGGCCCATTTTTCTACCTTCAATGTATGTCGAGAGGAAGAATTAATATCACTGCTTATAATGGTTTCCTTTTTGGGAATAGTCTAGTGATTAAAACCAGGACATGCCACCATAATATTTTAGTACTTTTACTCACTGTGCGAAAATTGCTGCATATCTTTGGACTTATCTCCTTGACTCTAAGACAGAAATAAAGACATTTAACTTTCTTCAGGAAAGATTTGTCAATCAGTAATTGCTGTACAGCAGGAAAGACTTGCAGTAGTTATAGCTGAAACAGCATAACTCTTTCTGCTTTAAATTAACAGTTATAGCACATTCTGAGTTTCATCATTAAAGATCTTGTCTCTGACAGAAATTATTTATTTACTTTTGAAGACTAATTTTATATAGGCTCAAAAATGGACCATTCTGGAAAAATAATCTGTTTGGTTGATTCTAAGCACATAGTATATGTGGGAATATTCCTGCAGAAAGGTAATGAAAAATATTTTTCCATATTTTTCTCAATAGAATTGGAGAGAAAAAGAAGTAATTGATATGTAGAAAAATAAATCTTTAAAATACCCAACAGAACAAACAAAGCTTTCTTGGTTTTCATTTTTGCATAGAAAGATAACATATCTCAAAAATGTACAGAATGTTCTGTTTTATTATCTAGAATACATGATCTTGTTCTAGTTGTTAAATCTGTGGTGAAGGTTTATCTGCACCAGAGATTTGTAGAAATCCTTGGAGTCAATGTACTACATTGCCAAAAAAAAAGGGACTTGCATGTGTGTGACTTATCTCAAGTATATTCCCACGAAGGAAACTGGCCTGAGATAACTTTTATTTTTTTAAAGTATAGCAAATGCATAATGAACAGTATGGTTACATGAGACTAAAAATATGAGGCAATCACAGGGAAGGCTGTAGTATAGAGTGTGTGGTCTTTCTCAGCTTTGTAGTGCAAAATATTACATGAATTCTCCACTCTGCAAAGACTCGGGGAGAGTTACCATCACACTTTGTTAGGAACTTCAAAGAATGGATTCCTCCTAAGGATCCTTCCTCTTAAGAAGCTGCAAAAGTTAGAAAAGCTTCAGATCCTGGGGAGTACAGCTCTATCTTTTTATGGTTAGTCTTTCTTATTTCTGTCTTAAAAAAAAAAAAAAAAGAAAAAAAAGACAAAAAAGACAAAAACCCACACAAAATCCTATGCAACATTTATGGTAAGACAGATGTTAACTTCAGGTTAAGCTCTGAAACTTCAGGTAGTGCCAGAATAATCGTTTCTTGAGTATTCTTACCTACATTGTTAGAAAAATGATCTTATGTTTAGGAAACATTTTTATGCCTGTGGGACAGAGCTCAATTTCAGACTTGTTTCACGGCCAAGAGTAAATCAGCTATGGATTTGAGTCACATCACTTAACTTTAGCTTGTCTAAAAGTTACACATCCCATCCAAACTAGAGGGAGCATCTTGGCTTTGCCCACAGTTCGAGAGATGGATAGCCAAATGTAGAGCATGATTCATACCTTAAAATAGTCACTTTTCGCTGACTTGATAAATGTGAAAGTCAGTTCTAAAACTACAAATTAAATTTAACACAGGTATAGTTCAGCAAGCTTGTTTTGGGTTATAATCTCACCCTCTCCCATTTACTTTACAAAATCATGTATGAAACATTGCCTACCTCTTGGGGAAAGGACCACAGAATCACAGATTCACAGATTGGTAGGGGTTGGAAGGGACCTCTAGAGATCGAGTCCAACCCATATACTGGGACTAAGAATGCTATAAGAATTAAAAGATGTTCGGATTCTTGTTTTTAAGACAAATTTGTGATTTTAATTGTGTCCTACTCAGATCCAATTATTCCTCAGAAAGTGTATATTAACAGGTTTTCTATGTGTGGACATACATGGATGTTTCTGAACACTGTGATTTCTTTAGGTGTAAAGTATTACAGGTGTTCAAAACTAATTCATATCCTGCAAGTCCATTAGTTCTTCTATAAGTCCCTTGAGCCACCTCAGTTCCTGAGGTTCCTTCATGTTTTATGTCACAGATCCACAATGTCATAGATCCTACATTGCACCTTCCGGAGGGCAAATTTTCTTCCTCTGATCCATTTTCTTTCTCCAGCATGCCTAATCACTCAGGCACATCTTGGAAGAATCCATGGGAAATGGAAGGACAGACACTCCACTACTGTTAATAGAAACAGAGGTTCCAAAAGTCTCAAATTGCTGTATTAGCCTGCAGTTTTGTAGAATGTGATGTGATAGTTCTAGTAGCTGTTCTCCTACAGCTTGAAATTTGCTCATGAATTCCAAGAATACTGAGTTCTACAGATGCAGAATGTAAGTGTTTCAAGTGGCCTGGGGGTGTTTTTGTGGATTTTATTTCAAAGCTACCTTAGATACAACCATGTTCATTCAAGGATAACCAAATTGCCAAATTAAAGCTCTTAGTTCTTTGATAGTTAAAAAGCCTTAGAGAAAAAAAAAATCCTCTAGAAAGGAAAACGATGTTGATAACAATTCCATGCTGAGGGAACTCAGTTTATTCTTGTTCTTACATTGAAATACAGCCTTCATGAGTTTCTAATATTCATTCTATTTCTAATCACTTCATTCGCTTTTGAAAAAGTTTGGACACTTTTGATGGAAACATTTGCCAGGTATTACTTGAACATTTCTTTCAGAGCATTACCAGTGACTTATTCAAATGTAAGAGGCAGCAAGCTGAGTGATTATTGTTACAGGAAAGCTGTCAGTTGTAAGATGCAAAATCCAGTCAGTACCTGGGCTCACTCCTGCTTTATTTTTCTCAGTATCAAGCATTTGGCTGCACTGCTTGAATGTTCTGTGTTACACTATGTCAGAAATTCAAAGAAAGCAATGAGTATTTTCCATCTTATTTTCTTTTTGTTTTTAGAGTACCCAAAGAAAAGGCTGTTGACATTTTTACTGTCAATTTCTGCATGGTTATGAAGTTTAATAGCTGATATATTGAAGAGATTTTTCTCATAAGGTACAAGAAAGCCAGAGAGAGACTGAGTGCAGGAGTGTGAAAGTCCATGATGTACATGTACACTATTAATTTCTTGTCTGTATCACCCACAATATGCCTTGTGATAGTGCTGCAGCTGTAATGAGAAAACAGATGTTCTCAAATTTTGTTCTTTTTAGCTTCTGCCCTTTGAAAGGTCACAATATGTAGAGAGTAGAAGACCTGCTCAGCACAAAATATAGTTTATTCTGGAGCAGCTTTAGATTTCTGGAAATTCAGTCACTTTGCAGGCTTTTTCTAGCACAAAAGCTGCAAAAATTCTTTACTTCATTCTTTTGTCATCTTTCTACAGAGCAGAATGTACCTTTGAGTCATAAGCCTACCTATCCTGATTCTCAAAGCTCTGGTGGTTTGCAGCTTCTTCAGTTACCTTCATACAGCAGAGTTACGAATCAGCATCTCATCATGACCCATCAATATGTGTCCCCTTCACTCAGGACACTTCAGAGGAGTAAGTTTTCAATGAACAATCATGTGAAAGCCCTAAATTCTCTACATTGCACACTTTCTGTTATCTGAGGGTCAATCTCGCAGAAGATAAAAATTATTGATGACACCATTCTGAATTAACTGAGCTCATATGCTTAGACACCATTTTCCATTAGTTATGAATATTGGGCTTTTAACTCCGTTCAGCAATATGGCAATGACACAGAGATGGTGCTACAGCTAGTGTAATTTGTAAAGCTACATTCATTTCAATGTCCACTTTGCACCAGCTGAGGATTAGGTCCTTTGGCGTTTAGCCTATAGTGATGACAAGAAGAATAATCTAAAGAATAGTACTGAATGTGAGATTAGATGTGTTTGAAGCCGTGTGCTTTCAGCACTGCTAAGGCACCCCTGGAATACTGTACAGAGTGACAGCCCTTCACAGTGAAAAGGTAACGATAAAATAGACAAGCAGAAAGAGAAGAAGCAAACACAGTTAGAGATGAAAGCTGTGAAAAGATTAGAGTTATCTAACAAGTTCATATACAAAGAGGAAATATTGAGAACCTGAAATTTTCATTTTGGGAAAACAGTTTAAAAGTGATGGAGGTATATTTAAGAACAACCAAATGTGTGCAAGAGCTGCAGGGTTGAACTAGTGCAAGGCTAAACTAAACTGGAGAGGAGGTCGCTGAAAGCAAAGCACTAAGACAAAATGAAAGTTGCCATTGAGGTTGTACAAATAGAAAAGTTCATGAAAAATTCTGGCAAGCATTTTGGAGTTGAAATACCTTGCTATGCAAATATAGATTTTGTTAGAAAAGCAAATGAAGAATATAAAGGAACTTTTTCTATACTTTCAAAGTCTCAGCATCCTGAAGTATGGAGTTCCATTAAAATCTTGAGTTTTACTGGTCAGATCTTGAGCTTCAAAAATGCAAATAAAAACCTATCTCTTCCATTTTACCCCTAGCAAAGCCTTCTTTATTTCTGCATTGTGCCTTGTGGGAAAACTCTTTTTCTTCCCCATACTACATGAAACTAGAAATTGCAGATGATTGAAATAGGAACATTTCTCAGAAATCTGTTGGTAGTGTTAATAGATTCTTTCATCAGGCTTTTGAAGTCAAAAATGAGTGTTCGGGTCAAGAAAAAAATCTACTGAAAATAGCCATTTGATTAGTGCTTTATAGAAAATAAAGGTTTAGATCTCTGTTCAGTATCAGAAAGCTGCAAGGCAGCAAGACAAGTGATTCCTCAGCTATGAAGTTATTAGCCACTCTGAGATGGACTTGATAACCCTTCCCATGAAAAATTTAAAAAGATCCAGGAGTCTTTTGCTCCAGCATAGAATGAAAACAAACGCTGAAACCTTTTTTTTTTTCTCCATGAACTGCACCTGTTTTGCTTGAGTCCTGCTACAAACATAGAGTCAGTAACATGTGAAAAAGAGTAACAGCTAAGACACCACAACCAGTAGCAGATATGGATAGAAAAACAAAGGAATTGGTTCACGTCTGGCTTCCAGCTGGATTCCACAATATCCTTGTTTAGGCATAGGTTTTTTAACTGAATTTAGCATTTGTGAACAGCTGCACATCAAAAGCCCAGGACAACAAAATTCATTCCTTGGACCCAATCCAAAGCCAATTAAAAACAATGGAAAACTTCCATGTGTTCTAATGAGTTCTTTATCCTTGAACTAGATGAAGTTTTGCCCAAAATGGTACAGGAGTATCAGGCTTCAATTTCTGAGACTTAATTCAAAGACTTCTACTGTTTCTGAAGAGATAATCTAAATCCACTGAGGGGCTTGGGTTTGTTCTTTTGTGTGTGTGTGGCTTTTTTCATCCTTGATTGTATAACTCAGTGATAATAACGTTAATAATACTTACAAAATGACTGTGCTCAAATTCACACACTATTTGCTTTAGGACTTGCTAATAAATGTTTAGATTTAACTAAGAAAACCCAGATGATTCCATATCTGAGTCTATACACGTGGGTCATTCACCCATACATACCGGTAGAGAATGGCAGCATGTGTGTGTTCATAAGGAAACCAGTACTACAAAGCCTGAACTTGCTGCTCCTTGGAAACTTCTGTTCTGAATGTTTTTCAAATCCTATTATTCTGTGAGAGAAACAGGTTCCTCTCATCTCTGTTTGCGGGAGGTATGGATGCATACACCACAAATATAGAAAAGGCAGTCTCCCTGCCTCACTCCACATAGTGCTATTGTCACAGGTAGTAACAGACTTGACTAATATCCCACAGAATTGTCTCCCTGGGTACACAAGCCCCTGCTGCCTCAGCAGCCTCAAATTCTGAATAAGCAACCAATTTGCTAAAGCAGTTTCATGCTCATAAATGGAAAACTGTGAAACTGTTTCCTAAGAGACAGCATTAACATTTTCACCGTAATGGCAGGCAGAATTCAAATAGTTATACAGGTCCAATTTTTTCTTCTGTCTTTATATTTATTTAATATTGTGTGTTTAGCTTAATGGTGCAAAACTTTTTTATTCAGAATTTCAATAAGCTAATGTGGGTGGCTCTGATCCTTCTACATGCTGAATGTGTGCTATTCGGATCTAACTTTACACTGTGTTTCACCTAAGCCACTGTGCAAAAGGAGTTTTAAATCAAGTGAGAGTAAAGCGATAATATTTTACCTTTAAGCACATTATTTTGTGTTTATTTTTCTACTTTAGGTCCCATAGAGTAATCAGGGTAATATAAGATGATATTTAGTCTCAGTGTGTGCTGATGAAGAATGAGGTTCAATGTGGCGAAGTGCTGGGTCCTGCACTTTGGCCACAACAACCCCAGGCAGCGCTACAGGCTGGGAGCGGGGTGGCTGGAAAGCTCTACAGAGGAAAAGGACCTGGGGGTGTTGATTGACGCTCGCCTGGACATGAGCCGGCAGTGTGCCCAGGTGGCCAAGAAGGCCAACGGCATCCTGGCCTGTATTAGGAATAGTGCAGCCAGCAGAAGCAGGGAGGTGACCGTCCCCCTGTACTCAGCCCTGGTGAGGCCGCACCTCGAGTCCTGGGTCCAGTTTTGGGCCCCTCACCACAAGAAAGACATCGAGGCCCTGGAGCGTGTCCAGAGAAGGGCAACGAAACTGGTGAAGGGTCTGGAGCACAGGTCTTATGAGGAGTGGCTGAAGGAACTGGTCTTGTTTAGTCTGGAGAAGAGGAGGCTCAGGGCAGACCTTATTGCCCTCTACAACTACCTGAAAGGAAGTTGTGGTGAGCTGGGGGTCAGCCTCTTCTCACAGATAACTAGTGACAGGACAAGGGGGAACAGCTGCAAGTTGTGCCAGGGGAGGTTCAGGTTGGAGATGAGGAGAAATTTCTTCTGGGAAAGGGTGGTCGGGCATTGGAACGGGTTGCCAAGGGAGGTGGTGGAGTAACCGCCCCTGGGGGTGTTTAAAGAAAGGTTGGATGTGGTACTGAAGGACATGTTTTAGTGGGTAATAGGTGATGGGGGGATGGTTGGACTGGATGATCCTTGAGGTCTCTTCCAACCTTAATAATTCTATGATTTGTAAACAATATGGAGCTAGAGCTATGCTAATTCTCTCTTAAAAGATATCATAGAGGCTACCATATAGGCTCTTATATAGGTACGCCCAGACATACCCAGACATCGGCACTAATCAAGTAAGCCCTAGGAGTGAATACCACCACCAACTGCAAGGATGATTTTCTGCTTTATTGGGGACTTGATTTGTGTTGTTTCCATGCAATTGTAGACTGTTTCACAGGAGAGAATACTGTGAGAATGCATATGACAGTTTAATGCCTGTCCTTGTCTCCTCTGTGTAAATGAAAAAGCAGCCTTAAAGTTGAAATTTTTTTAAATGCGAATGTACATTGTTAAAATGCTAATATGATGGAGCAGAAAGTGACAGAGGTAGGGAAGGTGGAAGAGTGAGGGTTGCAAATACTTTCTTCAAAACACAGATGGGAGTTCCAATGTGTGGTGTTCCAAGATGTCCTTTTAAAACACATCATTCTTCTCTTTACAGAAAAGCAAGTAGACAGAGGCTTAATGTCTCCTATTCTTTTATAAATGCAAACTGACACTAAGAAAAAAATCTGTCCGTCACTGGCAACAAAAGTCTTACTGTACTTTTTGACTGCTATATTGACTTTTCTAAGGCAAATAAGGTCATTCAACCATGAAATGTCCTCTCAGAGTAAGCGTATTGGTAGCAGTGATGGTGGAATGGGAGTTGTGTGGGTCCAGACACTGGTAACAGAGAGCAGCAGGGCACTCCCTGAATGTGTTCCTGTCCTCCGGCTTAACTTGTCAACTTTTTCCCCATCCATGGCAAGTTGAGATAGTGCAAGCTTGTGTGTTAAAGTGCTACATCTGTGTTTTCATAACACTTTTCACATGCTTCCTTTGGTTTTCCATCCCCTGACACTCACCACAACCCTCTTCTGCATTGTATCCCGATACTTCCTTCCTTATTGGCTAAATTGACTGTTTCCCCTTGCACGTTACACTGTTTCCAGAGTTGCTTTCTTCCTTTCCCAGGTCTATCCCCTTTCTCCCCACCCCATGCACACACATTTCCACTTCCATTAACAAGTGTGACATCTTTTTCATACTGTTGGTGACATCTGTCACAACTGTGATGCTCCCTTCTTTCCCCATCCTGTGTATCATTGTTATGGTTTTA